>JACCGJ010025515.1:0-10069 GCA_013407085.1 Atriophallophorus winterbourni | reverse complement strand
TGGTTGTAGTTAATAAAAACAAATTTGATTTGCTTCTTGCAAAGAAGTCGACCATGAATACGCATCTCAAACTGACTGCATCATTTTTCTCCGATACGTGCAGTACAATGGAGATCTTAGAGTATATATGAGAAAAAAGCGAATAGGTGGGAATATCGCGCTTATCATACACACGAAATCAGCTGTAGTTACGGAGACCAGTAGGCCAGTTAGTGTATTTGTCTTGGATCTAGCCGTAACTTCGGATAACCATATGAGGCTAATTGAAACTCGCTGGTTCGCCAAGCAAGGTTGGAGCACAATGGACGAAAGACCATGTTTTGCTGCACCGCATCCAAGACATTCGAAAGAACTAAGCTTCCATTTAAAACCTTGGATTCGCTTTTGTTGAACAGTGCCAGTAGAAGAAGAAGAAGCAGTTCTTTCAACATTAGTCATAAGCTGAAATGTCGAATGTATTCGAATAAAACCTAGTCCTTCGGCTTCTAAGTTGTGCAGTTGAGAACGTGCGTGGAATTATAACTCCTAACGGTCACAATCAGTCTGTTAAATTTCAGACTACACGTTATATCATGCTCTCGCATCCTAATGGCGAACTCCAAGACTAAAAGAAATTTAGCCTAAATTATTACCATCTGTGAAAAAACTAGCTGTATGCATAACTGCGGCATCAGAAGAATGGGTAATTCTACGAAAAGCTTAGACTAGACATTGATAGGTTGTGGAAAAGAAAACCGGAACACAATGAAAAATTAAATGACAAATGGCAAACAGCCAGAAACCGGTATTGCCGTGTAATGGATGGGGATGTGAGCACAACAATACATTGGTCTTAAAGTACACACCGTTCTTCCCTATCGATCACACGCACGCAATCCACAAGAAACCGGTTTTGGGTCACCACAGCGCTCGTGAACCGCGACCCGATTAATTGAATTTTATTGCGAAACAGCGCGTTTAACTCGTTCACCCCAGTGAAATACGTTCGCAGGGTCTGAAAGTAGAGTAACATACAACTGCGCCACGTACCAAAATATCCCCTGCAGAGTTTTCACGATACACTTCGGACATGAGTTCATCACGAATACCCTCTAATTCTTGCACACTGCAAATCATATTTCAACAAACAAACGATTAGACAAACATTTTATGAGCATCGAGAAGGTTTTCCGATTCAATATAAGCTCTGGCTTGTTCCATTGCTTCCGGGACTCGGACCAAGTAAGACATATTTTCCATGGCTGCGGCGAGCTGTAACAAGAATGAACCAAAACTACGAGGCAAACCTGACAGTATTTCTGGGTAAACGTTATCTCCACAACCAATTTTGGCTAGGCTAAAAAGGGGTGTAGAATTGAAATAAAAAGTCTATCTAACTACTTTTAATTTAGACAATGCGTCAGTGAGCTAGTGGTGTATTGGTCATGTGCTTCGCCTAAGTGTCCTGAGGTCGCAGGTTCGAGTCACGGTGGTGGAATTCTTTTCTAAAAATTATTCGCCATCGGATTGAAGACACATCATTTTTTCCAAATAGGATTTTCTAACTTTTATCTCTCTTATCTTAATTTCGATTTCTTCCAAAGCAATCTCCCTCTCCCATTTTATCCGCTCCCTTGATTTTCTTTTCATTTCCATTTCGTTGAGTTTTGCCTCTGCTGGTTCAGCGAAACGGTGCACGAATGGTTGCAGAGATTGAGAAAAGGAACTGTGGGGAGAGTCATTAGTGAAAGTGTCATTAGGAAACGTATCAAAAATGGATCCAGCTCATCAGAGCTGGAACTTTCCTTGAGCACTGCACCCGCTATTACTTGTAGTTTGTTAGTAGGCATTTATTTTATTTATTTATTTTTATTAACAATTATCAGCCATTGGTTTGTTTGAACTTCTGTCGCTTTGGACAAAATTGAAATTGTGATAAGGAATATAGAAGTTAGACAACGCTATTTGCAAGAAATGATGTCCTAAATCCGATGACGAATTATTTACAGAAAATAATTTCGCCACCGGGACTCGAACCTGCGACCTCACGACTGCGAGGATAGTGGTTTTAACTTTTACTAAAAAGGTGAACGTAGATGAAACTTCATTACAATGTGACATCAAGCGAAAAAAATCATCTCTCTTAAACACTGTAAATTTACATTCCGTGCATAAACGGAAAAATGTTTTAAAATTTCGCATTTTAAGGTCATTTTTACAATTCTTGTTTTATTCTTTTGTATATATTTTGATAATCTGATGATGATTTACATGCCTGCGTGTACCAAGGCATAACTTTTTTCTTCACACATTATAAAAATATGGTTCACGTTCAAGTTGCACAGGTCTGAAGGTGGCTAAAAGTTCAAGTTCAAGTTCAAGTTGCACAGGGCTGAAGGTTAGGCTAAAAGACAATCAATCGCCCATATTTCCTTCGACGGTATGCGATTGACCACCCGGCACCTCGATATCCAGTATACAGTTCGTACTTTTCACACGTTCTTGTTTCCGAATATCTGGAAAGTAAGGTAGGTTTTCTCTTCACCAGCACGGTGAGAGGTCAGCTATTCAGGAAACAATGCAATAATATGCGTGAACAATGTGTGGTGTATGAAATCACTAGCCTAGTTGAGGTAAAGTGAAACACAGTCATAGACTGCCTGTGGGCTAATTTACTGTCAGGTTGTCCAGGCCTAGACAGATATGATAAAAATGTAAAAATACGTTTTTTTGTTTTTTTAAAAGTTTTTTATTAGACAATATGCGGAAATATGATAGACCATTTAACGTCTAATTCCCATTTAAAGCTCAACACATTTGGGAGGCTAACTAAACAATCTGGGAGCTTGTTCCAGAAGTTGACCACACGGTTGCTGAAAAAGTGCTCACGTGCCAGCAACCTGGGCCTACTCTTAAGAAGTTTCATGGAATTACCCCTTGTAGCTGCTTTAGGTGCAAGTTTGAGGATTTCAGTAATATTATCACCTGTAAGACCCTTTAGAATATTGAAGGCTTCTATTAGGTCACCTCGCAGCCGCCGTCTCTTTAGTGAGAACAAACCGAGGTCCTTGAGTCTAGCCTCATAAGTTTTACCTGCCTGACCCTCAACCATCCTAGTCGCAAGGCGCTGGAACCTTTCGAGACATGCTATATCCTTTTTTAAGTACGGTGCCCAGGATTTAACGCAGTACTCCAAGTGAGGCCGCACGACTACTTTGTATAATGGGAATGAAGATTGAAGGTTTTCGGCAAGATAACGCTGAGCGAAGTCTGAACAATTCTCTGCGAGCCTTGTTTGCAGCTACGGCACATTGAGTAGCCCATTTAAAATCGCCTGTTATAGTAATTCCAAGATCCTTTACTTTCTGAGCAGCCGCTATTCTGATAGTTCTTTCACCAACTTCTAGTTGGGTTGTCGCTAAATCAGTCGTCAGAAGACATCTCTTCCCCAAGTTTAGTGGCAAGTCCCAGGTCTATGTCCACTCGATTAATTTTTCTAAATCAGAGATAAGCGTATCTCTACTGTCGGTTCCTAGGATCTTAACATCATCACCAAACAGGAAACAGCGTGAACGCAAGCACGCTGCCAGATTGTTCACAAAAATAAGAAAAAGTAATGGACCAAGCACCGAGCATTGAGGCACTCCACTGAGAATCATTGATTCCTGCGAGCACTCCCCTGCAATTCTAACATAGTTAGTGCGATTATTTAAGAAGCTGTCCAACCATCGATGTAGGTCACCTGTGACGCCACACATACTTAGTTTGTGCGGAAGGTACCTATGGTTCACCGAGTCAAATGCCTTCTAAAAAGCAAGATAGCAGACTTCGACTACTCTCCCTTCATCGAGGCGTAATGTCACTTCTTCAAGAAAGCTTAGAAGATTGGTTAGGCAGAAATGCAATTGTGAACACGTATAGTATTCAAGCAGCCTGTTTTATCATATCTGTCGCAATTGTATTAGGTTTCTTGAATTTGGCTTGTTTATACGCCTTGTGGTTGAAAACATCAATAGTGGTTTTTATGCAGATAAACACAATTTTTGGAGGATTTGTTTGAATCGAAGCGAACCCAATTTTTCCGGTTGTTCGAAATGTGGCAAGACTACGTGCATTTAATACTCTCTGCATCACACATATACGTATTTTATATACTGACAATATGTTATATTACTAACACTTACAATCCTTAAGATCATCACAACGTGTTACATCCAAATGTTGAATAAAAATTCGGTGGATATTGACGCAAATATATCCATTGTTCTGTCCACTGTAGAGTGTCTGGAAAACTAGATCGATTCCCTTGGGTTTAAGTTGACAACGTTTCTAAACATATACGATCTATTAGAGCCCTTTGCCTATATTCTACGTGAAGCTAGTTACATGTCGGCCAGCCTTATCAACAAATTAGTCGAGCTTTCTTAGATTTGTAATGAAACGGCGACAGACAGTTGACATAACAGAAACGTGGTTCCATGCCTCATTGTCTGAAACTAAACTCTCTTTTCCCAACATGTCTCTATTCTGGCGTGACCGTTTAGGTGATGGCGGAGGAGCAGCACCCTACTTCAAGCAATCGTTTATCTGTAGAGTCGTGAACGACCAGGCCCTTGATATACCTGACACACTTTCGTGCTCTCTGACGCTTACTTCAGGAGATAATTGCATTATTAGAAAGATCTATGGTTCTTCAACAGCAACTCTCGACCTAAACAATAAAATGATTAATGCTTTGCGCTATGTAACAACGCGGTATGATACTTAAATGTTGATAATGTAGGACTTCATTTCTCCCCAGCTCTATAACTGTGATGATCATGCATCAGAGACACAGGAATATGAACTTCCAGCCGTTTGTATTAAGCTTTCCTTTATGACCACGTTTTGAATTTACTAGTATGAGGGGATCAGACCGACCCTTTACCTTGGATGTAATGCTTACATAGAGATCCCATCGCTATAGCAAACAGCGTTTATAAACCGCTAATCGGACGAAGCGATCACGTTGAACTAGAATTCGCGTATGTTTGTACCGCTAAGCCCAACAGCGATGGGACGAAATGCGTCAGAAGTTTGAACTACCTTGCTCTGTGTGCCGATTTAAAAAGCACTAGTTTCGCACACTTGGATTACGCCTATCTAGATAGTAGTTAGCGCTGTCTCTTAAATCACCTGAAATCTATATTGGAGGAACATTCAATGTTCGTTTTGAAGAAAACTTCTCAACGTAATAAATTAATGCTACGAAGCAGGACTAAAAAGTGGATGAAACAAAGGGCAATAGCATGGGAGTGTCACAAACCTACCAAAACAGCTGGTTCTTAGGCACAATTCACATGAGTGCGAAACAAACTTATAAACTTAATTCAGAATGATATACACGTTTTTCAGTGGCAATTGATTTCTCAGGTGTAGCAGAATCCGTAGCTCTCATATAGACTTTTAAACGATTGAACGAATTTTAAACCAGGAGTCTTTGCCCTAGAAACTTCGTCCCACTTAAGTGATTCAAATAAACGGACCGCTGACCTGTTCGCAGAATTTCATGCCGGAGTTTTCCGCTGAATTTCAGGGAGCCTGATCAGGAACCAATTATTCGTTTTGACTGACCGACCTTAAGTGCGGCATTGATTACTCCGATGGTGGTAGCGCAGTACTTGCGAAAATTAAACGTAAAGAAATCTGCAGGAGCTGACAAGACAACTTCAGCTCTATGAACATCTATCCTGCATGTTTAATAATTTGATCCAAGCTGGTCTGGTTCCAAAAGGCTGAAAAATGGGACACATTTAAAAGGGTGATTGGCGTTTTGAAGTTAAAAATTACAGGTCGGTGACATTGCTGTCTTCGGTATCAAAAGTTTTGAGCAAATAATAACCTCAGAAATATTGCAACATCTGGAAGACAACGAACGTTTGACAGTTGCCCAACACGCTTTTTGTAGAATTCGCTATTGTCTAACAAATTCGGTGAAAAGCTTAGTTGATTGGACGAGGGTTGTAGATGCAGAGGACTGTATTCATGCAAGCTAATTCAAGGTAATTCAAGGTTTTTAATGGTCTAAAAAGCAACAAGCTTAAAAACAAACATAGGATGGTAAAAATTGAAATTTAAGTGTATAAACAATATAAGAACATAGATTAAACAGTATATAAGTGCTCTGTAAACGAATAATGCAATAAAAATTTGTCTAATTTCGTTTTAAAGTCATGCAAGCTAGTGACGTGAGCAACGGTTGAAGGTAAACTGTTTCAAGTAAAACAGACACGGACAGAGTAAAAATACCTTCTACAGTTCAGGCGGGAATGTTGTACGACCAGCACATATTCATGGGTCCGATAATACCTCGTATCCCTTCGCGTGAATAAATCCTGTAAGGGATGGTCCGGGGTATGGAATGTTTTGTGAAGTAAAATAAAGTCTCCTCTGATTCGTTTATAGGGAAAATCAAACAGATTCGGATGCTGAGATCTAGTTTCGTTGAGCGGTGATAGATTCGCTGCATAAGTTCCACATCACTCTTTAGCCACGGAGACCATGACTGCACACCGTATTCCATGACTGGTCTCAAGTACGTATTCATGATCCTTGGGAATATCTTGCGCGAAAATTTCCCGAATACGCGTTTGAGTAGATTTAGAACACGTATTGCTTTTTTAAAGGCACTGTTAGTTTGAAGTGATGTTTTTAAACTGGAGCATATCCAGACTCTAAATGTTTTTCTTGACTGCAATTTTCAAGGACTTGCGAACCTATGTGATATGTAAACTCTACTCGATTTCCCACATTCATGATGTTGCATTTGTTGAAGTTAAACGGCAGTTTGTTTTTCAACAACCAGCTGTGAAGCGTATCAAGATCCTTTTGTAATAGCATACAGTCTTCTGGACTACGAATGCTGCAACAATTCTTTATGTCATCCGCAAATAACGAAATGTTACATCGAACAATTTCCAGTATTTCATTGACATAAAACAGAAAGAGGATTGGATCAAGGACTGAGCCTTGGGGAACTCCGCTAGTTGCTACAATTGGTTTGGATAATGCACCATCAACACGTACCTGGTTAGTGCGATTTGTTAGGTAGTCATTTAGCCAATTCAAGAACTTTCCAGTGGTACCAAGCCTTTCAGGCTTCTGCAGTAGTAAGGAATGGTCAACACGACCGAATGCTTTTGAAATATCTAAGTAGCACGCATGTATTGCTTGTCCTTTATCTATCGATTTTGTCCAATCATCTAGCGTTACCAGTAAATTTGAGAAACAGGAATAATTTCGTCTGAATCCATGCTGGTTCCTCGAAAGCAACTGATTATTCTCGAAATGTTTCATTAGATCGTCAACAATTAGCGCTCAAGTAAGTTTGAAATCACTCGTAACAGAGTAACGGGTCGGTAATTGGAAATATCGGAGCGATTTCCACCTTTGTAAATTGGAGAAATTATTCCTCGTTTCTAATCTGTAGAAATCACTCCGCTTGCCAGTGTTTGCTCGAACAGATAATTGAGTGGTTTGTATAGCAAACACGCAAATTGCTTCAATATTTTCGGGGTTATTCCGTCGGCACCAGGAGACTTTCCGGTTTTAAGATTAAATAAACCTTGGAGGACGCGTTTCTCAGTGACACTTATTTCACTTCAAGATTCAAGATTCAAGATTTATGGTTGAAAAGCAATTACTTTACAGTAACCATGTAGTTGAACTATATCTCTTTTGCAAACGTCTTTTTACCGCAAGTGAGGTCTGCCCAATGGTAGACTTCCTAATTGCAACTCACCATAAAGTAGATCTTTCGGAATAAGGATCGCGTGTATAGAATGGAAAATAGACGTATTTAAAAAGATCTACACGATAGTGATTTGAAATCAGAAAGTCGGCCAATTGGCATGGTGATCATGAATGACCTGGCCACAGTTGGAGTCTCACCCTTGCATTCTGGCGGGTTAACGCCTGCGACGATCCTTAATCGGGATCGTTGGGAAGATATGAGTGAGAGCTCCTGACAGTGACTCTACTAGTTGAAAAGAACTTTCGCTTGACCGCTCACTTTGTATGCACTGCAACATCTTGCTCAAAAAGGAATGAAGCAGATACAGATCGCGGCTGTTGAATGGAGGTTATGTGGTCAGCAGCGTGTTATGCAGTTAATGCCGTGCTAAATTGATTTGCCGTCAGCAGTATGCTGTATGCGGTTGGAGTCTCGCTGTCATTGCTATTTTCCTTTCCCATATCTGTCTAGGATTGGGCAAACTGACAGTATCTTAGCCCAAATGTAGTCTGTTTGAGCCAAGTCAGAGTGTGGCCACCCTTACAACGATGCCGTTCCGAGTTAGAAGTGGTAAAGAAAACCGCGTTGGGAAAAAGATGATTCCCCATTCGCAATACGTGGCCTAGCCAGCGAAGTCTATGCATGTTAACTTGTTTTTCGATGTCTGCGGCGCTACCGAAGATTCTATTACGGATACTTGCGTTACGTATCCGATGTTGCCAAGTAACTCATCAAATGTGTGGTGACCGCAATTGTCGAATACCTGCAGACGTTTTATTTCTTCATTTCTCCGAGTCCATGTTTAACATCTGTACAGTAAGACCGCGGATACTGTCGCTTTACAGACTCTACCCATAAGCTATTGAGACAAACCTGTTGACGCCACAGATGACCCAAGTTACGAAAATCTACCGTAGCTCTGGAAATGCGAGTTGAGATCTCTTTATTTGAACAAGTGTTGTGTATTGAAGCAACTATCCAAATATGTAAAACAGTCTATAGTGGCAAGTTCCTTATTATTGAGGCGTAGTGTTGTTTGGATCAGATCAATATCCTGTAACAGAACTTTGCACTTGAGAGGTGAAAACCGCATACCGAATGATGTTATGATACTACATAGTCGGTCTAAAGTAGATTAAGCATCCGCATAAGAATCGAAGAGTAAAACTACATTGTCAGCATAATCTAAATCAAATAATTTCTTATCGCGGTCAATCTGAATGCTTAGTGTCGGTACGCCTGCATAACATGCATCAATTATACCGTCAAGTAAAAAATTGAACAAAAATGGAGAAATCAGACACCATTAACAGGATGAAAGTTGGTTGACAGGCTATTGTACACCCTAACGGGCTCAGAATTATAGGAATAAGGCGCCAAAATATGTTAACGTACTTATGTTGGACACCTTTGAGCGATAAGATAATGAATAATGCGTTCCTATCAACCGAATCAAAGCACCCTCAAAATCAAGAAAGATCGCTACAGTGGGGTGTATATAAACAAAGCGATGTTCTAGGGCTTGCCGACACATCCTCAACCGGGACAAAATCCTGCTTGCTGTTCACGAATCTGTGATTCTCTATGTAATGTAAGGCGGCGAAAACATACTGAGCAAGAAGCCGGGAATGACGGGCGTAAGGCTTATTCCCCTATGATTGGAACATTAAATACGCACAACTTTTTTTTAAAAATAGGTACGGTTATAGATTCTCCTCAACACTGGGGAATATTTTCTGTGTTCCATACTCCACGAAAAAGGTCAACTAGAGTGCTTATAAGAATATCGCAACCCTCCTTGAACAAAACCGGAGCCAGTCCATCGGGACCAGCTGCCTTGAATCTTTTCAATGTCTCAATACTGAGCTTGATTTCGGCCTCGCTCGGAGGCGCTAAATCAGCCGACCAGGGTTCACATCACGAAATAGACTCAAAACACGTTTCGCCTTATTCGCGATGCTGGCATGGGTATTTGTAAACCGAATGTGTTAAAAGCGAGACATACTCGAATCAGCCCATCGGGCTTTTGAACCGTATTCTCGTCCTTCCCATCCGACGCGTCACTCAGCGATTCGCGTCTTTTCCACCCACTGACTCTTGATTTGGAACCATTGCGGAAGGAACTGAATGGAGAACAGATGACGTACAAAATCTTGGTTACAAAACACCGCATACTGCATGAAAAAATGCATCGACGTGTACGCGGAAAAGACAGATTCAAGATTCAAGATTTATGGTTGAAAAAGCAATCAACTTTACAATAACCACAGGGTGGAAATATAGGTACAAATGTATATATAAGTATAAATAAAATCAAAA
>JACCGJ010025514.1:0-18123 GCA_013407085.1 Atriophallophorus winterbourni | reverse complement strand
ATGAGTACGCTGGGAGCCGATTGCAACAACCTGTCGAGCGTCTCAATCACCTGTGTAATCTGCTGCTGGACTGCACTGGGTGTGACGTGGACACAAGCAATTGCGAGGGCTGAATAGTAGCAAGTCAGGATACTCGTAACAACTTGGACGTTTTCATTGGTTAAGGATATACCCGTTCTTGTATTGTGCAAGCCATACTCTAGGAGGAGTGCAACGCCACCGCCTCTCCTGTCGCCAGATCTATCGCATCTTATGACGAGATACTGCTAGCTCATGTTTATTGGCATATCGTCAAGCGCGGACCGCCATGTCTCACACAGCGCAATTACCCGGGGGTGCAACTCAGCTACACGAGGAGAGAGGTCAGCCCACTTATTCCTCATGCTGCACTGGGGCGCTGGTTTTGCGTGCTCCTGAAACTAACCCTAATCGGCCCTCGGTCGAAACACCCGATGGAGGTGCACGTTTTTTGGCGTGCTACTTGAAGCAGGAGTATCTGGTTCAACAACCTCTTGCATGGATGGTACGGACCGTTGACTGAAGATTGAGGCCGCCTCTATCGAAGAAAAACAACTAGAGAAATTTGCTTGGCTCTCATCTTCATTTTCGATAAGCGCGTCAACGTCGTCCAATCCAGACAGCCAGATTCGTAGCGATAAGCTTTTAGTTGAGATCTAAACGGATTTATTAGCGCTACGATTTGCATCAGTCTTACGGATAGCAGATGTCCTTAAAGCGAAGTTTCTCCTATGTGGAGCGGAAAGGTTTTGTCTAATATGAAATGGAGGGTTGTCTGGCTTAACCTGAAGCTTGTCTAGAGTTATTGTGGCTCTGTTTTCAGCCCTAGACAATAACGCATCCCGATCTGCCTGGTACTTGAATTCTACCAGTATTGGCCCAGGGCGGTTATCCATCTTCCATCTCCCAACACGGTGAACTCGCACCTTGGAAATAGAAGGCTTTAGACCTACCATCCGGATGAAATCGCTAATACATCTGCGATCAGAATCTCTTCGACGTTTTGATGCCCTAATAAAAGGCTCCGCTCGATTAAAAACTAGAACATTTCGGGTTCTAGTTTTTGGAGAATAATGAGAAGTGTCGTTAAGTGACTCAACTTGCTTACGCAAACCGTTTAATTTCTGGATAACTTCATCCAGGTCGGGGGAGCCAGCAACATTTCCATGTTTTTTCCGTAGAGTATGGGCTTTACCTTGCTTGGTACGTTTTTTCGGAGTTTGGGCTACGTTTACGACCTTCGAAGAGGAAGCTTGCTTTGAAGGACTAGGTAGCTGGATAGCTACGTCTACATTATCAGGGGATGCCCTTTTCCCGCCTTTTTGAAAGCACGCTTTCTTGGTGTCCCGGATCTATTTACCACCTTAGGAGAGGTAGCTTGTTTGGAAGAACATTGCAGCCGGCTAGATTTGTGCGCCATAGCGTTGCCTGCTGTAGTCTCAGAACATATATTTGCTCTCACCACAGATGCATACGATTGAGCGGTTGCAAAATCTGACGAGCTTCGCGACGTCACGCTATTCCTTGGCTTTTGGCAAGCGGCGTCAGTGGCAGCCGGAACAATACCACTGCAACCAGCGGTATTTTGCATAAATCCCGTAGTGAGATTTATGTATGCCTGAGCAGCTATGGTGAGCTCAACTCTTGCAAGCTGTGCACTCGATGCTCTAAGCCACCATTTTGACACATTTTCCGTTGAGGCAGGTATTTTTTGAACTCATATCTATCGGTAAAATGTAAGTAATGATAGTTCAGTAGAAAAATGAAAGCTGATTTCATTACTGGCGTAATTAATCAGAAAAATATCAATAATATAATAAAATAGTTATTCTATTTTACTGCAAATTCAAGGAATAGCAAAAATTCGTAATGATATTTATCGGAGCGTGTGAAATACAATCAAGTTGAACTTACCGCGCAAGTTCAAGAGATTGATTATATTGCCGACATAAACGATCTCGTTCACGGGTAGACCGAAGAACTCGAGGAGTCCACCAGGTTGGCCTATGATGCTTCTTCATGACTTGATGTCCAAAAACTGCCCAAAACTTGCGACAGAACTGCAGGATATAAGTTTTTCTGGGAACCGGTTCCAGGAATTTACCACCCTGAGGCTAAAAACGTTTTTCCTGGAGTCTAGTCTACATCGCTCCTAAGCAAGTTTGAGTGAATGGCCCCGGGTGCCCAGCGCAGGACTTAAGGCAAAGAAGTCGGTTATGATAAAGCCACTTAACACCTTCAAGATATTGGAGGCTTTCAATTACGTCACATCTCAAACGACGGCGCGTAAGTGAAAAAAGATCTAGGGATTTCAAGCGTGCAGCATAAGGTTTCCCTCGCTGACCCTCAATCATGTGAGTTGCGAGACGCTGTACGCTTTGGAGTTGAACGATATCCTTCTTGTAGTAAGTGTACCACGCCTGGACACAATATTCTAAATGCGGCCGAACTGATGCCTTGTGAAGGGGCAGGAATACATCGGGTCTTCTGCTGGATAACACGGATCTCAGCCGAAAGAGAACTTTGCGAGCACGTTGAGCTGCAGCGGCGCATTGGAACTCCCATTTGAAGTCCGTCATAACTAGTACACCTAAATCCTCAACACGCTGTGCAGCGCTAACAGCGATAGAATTGCCTGATACCTGAACTGAAATCTTATCAACCAGTGCTGACAAGAGTTGACTCTTATTAAGGTTCAGTGGGAGGTCCCACTGGTGTGACCAGTTTATGACCCGTGTAAGGTCGTGCATCAAAGTATCTTCGTCCGTTTACCCGATGAATTTCACATCATCCGCGAAAATGAAACATGAGCACTTCAATGCAGAGGACAAGTCATCAATGAAAATCAGGAATAGAAGAGGACCAAGTACCGAACCTCGGGGTACACCACTGATCACGTCGGTTTCATTCGACAGCGTAGATTCTACCTTAACTCTGTTAGGAAGGCCTCTATCCAAGCAAGTAGACTACCCCAAATGCCTTTTGCTGCTAGCTCAATCTCTAGAAGGCGGTGGTTTACGGAATCAAAAGCCTTGCTGAAGTCTAGGTAGAGGGCTTCGACAGGCTTCCCTTCATCCAACCTTTTAGCGGCAGTATTGAGAAAACTAAGAAGGTTTGTCAGGCAGGATCTACCCTTAAGAAATCCATGCTGAGTTACACTCAGTAGAGAATGCAGACAAAGATGCTGACAGATTTTGTCACGCAGTAGTTTTTCCATTACTTTCGAGGCGATGCTAGTCAGGCTGACAGGTCTATAGTTACCAACAGTTGAGCTGCAACCACCCTTGTGTACTGGCACGATTATAGCTTCTTTCCACTCACTAGGAACCACTCCCATGTTCAAGCATGAATTGAAGAGCTTGCATAAGGGTTCTGTAAGCACTGGGGCAAGATTCTTTATCATAATCGAGTGGATACCGTCTGGTCCCTCAGCTTTGTTGACGCGAACATGGATAAGTGCTTCATACACCTCGGATTCCATGAAGGGAATCTCATCTAGAGCAGGAGCGCCAGTTAGTAGATTAAACGAACTAGACGGAGCAATTAAAGAATTATCACGTCTCTGAACCCCACTGAAAAACCTAGAGAAGGCAGTCGCCTTAGACTGGTCGACTAATTTTCCGTCCTCCAGATTTAAATATCCAATGTTTTCCCTGGTTTTTCCTTTCGATTGAGCGTAGCTATAAAATCTTCTGGGATTGGATTTAGCATCTCTGGCTAAGGATAAATCAAACTCCTGTTTGAGCAAACACTTTATTTTACCACAAGCGTTCCAAGCGGTTTTGTATCAGACCCAAGAACCAGAAGTGAGATATAGCTTATATTGCTGCCGTAAACGATCTCGTTTACGGGTAGAACGACGAACTCGAGGAGTCCACCAGGGCGGCCTATGATGTTTCTTCACGACTTGCAGCGGAGCGTGCTTGTCTTGTAACTCTTTGAGATACTTACGAATTCTATATCAGTTTTTACTTACATTGAAATCGTTAGAGAACTGAAAGAAAGATTTTGAAGCATGTAGAAGAAAATCCCAGTCTACAAGCCTAAAATTTCGTCTAGGGCGAGCAGTAGGTTTGTGAAACCGCAGTACCCCTCCGAAGATTATCATTACGTGATTGCTTTTGCCGAGAAGTGGTAGGTATTTAAAAGTCTAACTGCTTCGGGCTGAGACGACAATACAAGGTCGAGAGTGGATGGAGTACATCCATTACGAAACCTCGTACGATCACTCACATGCTGATACAGCGCAAGATCATGGAGCCATTCGAGAAACATTTCAGATTGCTTTGTGACTAAACCTACAGGGACGGCCCAATTTATGTCTGGGAGGTTGAAAGCACCTAAGATGAATAAGCTCGGAGCTGATTGAAACAACCTGTCGAGCGTCTCAATCACCCGTGTAATCTGCTGCTGCACTGCACTGGGTGTGACGTGGACACAAGCAATTGCAAGGGCTGAATAGTAGCAAGTCAGGATACTCGTAACAACTTGGACGTTTTCACTGGTTAGGGATATAACCGTTCCTGTATTGTGCAAGCCATACTCTAGGAGGAGTGCAACGCCACCGCCTCTCCTGTCGCCAAGTCTATCGCATCTAATGACGAGATACTGCTCGCTGATGTTTGTAGGCACATCGTCAAGCGCGGACAGCCATGTCTCAGAAAGCGCTATAACCCGGGGGTGCAACTCAGCCACACGAAGAGAGAGGTCAGCCCACTTATTCCTTATGCTGCACACATTAGCGTACAGCACTGGGGCGATGGTTTTGCGTGCTTCTGAAACTAACCCTGATTGGCCCTCGGTCGAAGCACCCGAGGGAGGTGCACGTTTTTTGGCGTGCTACTTAAAGCATGAGTATCTGGTTCAACAACCTCTTGCGTGGATGTTACGGACCGTTGACTGAAGATTGAGGCCGCCTCTATCGAAGAGCAACAACTAGAGAAATTTGCTTGGCTCCAATCTTCATTTTCGATAAGCGCGTCAACGTCGTCTAATCCGGACAGCCAGACTCGTAGCGATGAGCTTTTCGGTAAGATCTTAACGGATTCACTAGCGCTACGGTTTGCATCAGTCTTGCGGATAGCAGATGTCCTTAAAGCGAAGTTTCTCCTATGTGGAGCGGAAGGGTTTTGTCTAATATGAGATGGAGGGTTGTCTGGCTTAACCTGAAGCTTGTCTAGAGTTGTTGTGGCGATGTATTCAGCCCTAGACAATAACGCTTCCCGATCCGCCTGGTACTTGAATTCTACCAGTATCGGCCTAGGGCGGTTATCCATCTTCCACCTCCCTACACGGTGAACTCGCACCGTGGGAGTAGAAGGCTTTAGACCTACCATCCGGATGAGATCGTTATTACATCTGCGATCAAAATCTCTTCGACTTTTAGATTCCCTAATAAAAGGCTCCGCTCGATTGAAAACCAGTACATTTCGTGTTCTAGTTTTTGGAGCAGGGGTGCCACGCAATGTATCGAATTTCTTGCGCAATTCATTTAATTCCTGGATAATGTGATCCAGTGCGGGTGATTCGGCAACAATTTCATGTTGTTTCCGTTGGGTAGTAGCTTTATTCGCCTTCCTACGCCTCTTCGGAATCTCTGCTACGGTAACCACCCAGCTATTAGAAGCTCGCATTTGAGAACGAGATACCTGGCCATTTATGACTGCGTCCTGTGTGGATGCAGTTTTTTCGGCGTTCTTGGTAGCACGCTTTTTAGATTTGACCACCTTAGAAGAGGTAGTCTGCTTGATGGGACGTCGTAGCTGGCTAGATTTGTCAGCTACGTCAGTGCCAGCCATTTTATCAGAACTCACACTAGCCCTCACAACAGATGCAAACGTGGGGGTAGGTATAGAATCTGACGAGCAAGGCAACGTCCGATTTTTCCTTGGCTGTAAACAAGCGGCGTTTGTGGCAGCCTGATGACAGCCGCTACAGTACCACTGCAACCAGCGGTACTTCGCATAAATCCCATAGTGAGATTTATGTATACCTGAACAACTAGGATGAGCCCACAGCTTGTATGCTGTGCACTCGATTCCTTTTGCTACTATTTTGCCACATTTGACATTGAGGCATGAATTTCTAGTACTCATATCTGACAGATAATATGATTAGTAATGAAACGTTACCAAAAATACAAGCTGATTTTATCGCTAGCGTAATTAGTCAGCAAAATATGGAGAATATAGTAAAATAGTGATTCTATTTTACTGCAAGTTCAAGGAATAGTGAAAATTCGTAATATTTTATCGGAGCGTGGAAAAAACTACCAAATTGAACGTACCGCGCAAGTTCAGTTGATAACCTGATCATGTTTTGCATGCCTTGGTTTACCAAGAATATAGTATTATTATTATTATTATTATAAATGACCAATATCTGCTGGGATAGGTGCTGCCTGTGGAATAGTGTCCATTTTGATGAAAAAATGTAAAAATATGCTACAAAATCAAAATAGTGGGGAGCATGCTATAGCGAGAATAATCGGGCTCACCAAATTGTGGTGGTTCAGGCTACGTGAAATTACAATATGTATGTAAAAAGTAAAAAGGTAACCACTCACAATAATTCTTCGATTGAATTGGAAACGATGCTCCCCAGCTTGGCAATTGACTATTCCGGTCCAAACGTCAAAGTATTATCACCACAGTAAATCCAAGAATTAGGTGTGGCTGAAATATGGAGCGGTCCTTTTATAGCAGACAAGCAATCTTTTCACAATCCACAGTCAGAACTCCAAGCACGCAGTGCGGGTATCAAAAGGGATGAGAAGATCAACTCCGAGCAAACGAAAATTTATATTCGTAAAATCCGGGTACAATTCAAAAAGTGTACATTGATTGATACAAACAAAAATGTTTACAGAAAAACGCCATAATATTTTTCCCCCTAGAGCGTCGGGCTTAAAGAAGACGCTCGAAGAAATCGCTAGGCTGTGAAGTCATCGAACTTTGATGGAAAATGGACTCTACGACCAGATCGGGTTTGCCTGTTATGGTCAGTTTGTTTGATACACGGGGTAAAGGGGGTTTCGTTGGGGGTTCGAGAGTACCGGGGAGGGGTGGAGGGACAAAATCTAGAGGAGCAACGTTCGGGGTATTTTCTTTCGCCTCTGGTGCCAGTTCGACGTACGCTACTTTCAAACGATCGACGCTGACGGTCTCGTGTCTTCCGTTGTGGTCAATAACGAAGTATTATAATAATAATACTATATTCTTGGTAAACCAAGGCATGCAAAGCATGATCAGGTTATCAATGTGTACAAAATAAATAAATTGCAAAATGACCTGTCTGCGATTGATGAGGTGCCGGTAAACATCAGTGAACAGTATCTCGTCATAAGATGCGATAGGCCGGGCGATAGGAGAGGCGGTGGCGTTGCACTGCTCTTGGAGTATGGTTTGCACAACATGGGTACAGGGATATCTCTAGCCATTGAAAACGTCCAAGTTGTTACGAGTATCCTGACTTGCTACAAGTTATCCCTCGCAATTGCTTGTGTCTACGTCACTCCCAGTGCATCCATACAGGAGTTTACACAGCTTATTGAGACACTCGACGGTTTGTTTCACTCAGCTCACAGTGTACTTATCTTGGGTGATTTCAACCTCCCAGACATAGATTGGCCTGTCCCCACTGGTCTAGTCACCCAGCAATCTGACACCTTTCTCGAATGGCTCCATAATCATGCGCTGCACCAGCATGTCAATGATCCTACAAGGTTTCGCCATGGATGCACTCCATCCACTCTTGACTTGGTATTGTCGTCCCAGCTAGAAGCCATTAGTCATTTAAAGTACCTACCGCCGCTCGGCAAAAGTGATCACGTAATGATAAGCTTCGAAGCGATATTGCGTTTTCGCAAACCTTTCTCTCGTCCTAGACGCAATTTTAGGCGTGTAGACTGGGGTTTACTCTTGCAGTCTTCAAAATCTTCCCTTCAGTTATCTAGCGATTCAAATGTAAATGATAACTGGGATAAAATTTATAAGTATCTAAACGAGTTACAAGACAAGCACGCTCCGCTGCAGGGTGTGAGAAGGCATCGAAGGCCACCCTGGTGGTCTCCTCGAGTCCGTAGGTCTACCCGTAAACGGGATCGTCTATGGCGGCAATATAAGCTATCCCTTACTTCGGGTTCTTGGGCCCGCTACAAAACCGCTCGGAATGCCTGTGTTAAATTACAACGTGTGCTCAAACAGCATTTTGAGTTATCTCTAGCTAGGGATGCTAAATCCAACCCGAAAAGGTTTTATAGCTACGCACAGTCAAAAGGAAAAACTAGGGAAAACATAGGGGATTTGAAACTGGAGGACGGAAAAGTTGCCGATACCGACCTGTCTAAGGCGACTGCCTTCTCAGGGTTTTTCAGTAGCGTTCAACGACGGGATAATTCTTCAAACGCACCGTCAGGTCTGCTTAACCTGACACCTGGTGTCCATGTATTAGATGAGTTGTCCTTCAATGAGGCTGAGGTGTTTGACGCACTTATCCATGTTCGGGTCAACAAATCTGAGGGACCGGACGGCATCTACTCAATTATGCTTAAGAATCTTGCCTCAGTGCTTGCCGAACCGTTTTGCCAGCTCTTTAATTCATGCCTGCAACTAGGAGTTGTTCCCAGTAAGTGGAGGGAAGCCATAGTCGTGCCAATACACAAAGGCGGTTGCAGGTCAACTGTTGGTAACTATAGACCGGTCAGCCTGACCAGCACCGTCTCTAAAGTAATGGAAAAACTGCTGCGTGATAAAATCTGTCAGCATCTTTGTCGGCATTCTCTGTTGAGTGTAACTCAGCATGGATTTCTTAAGGGTAGATCCTGTCTGACAACCTCCTTAGCTTTCTCAATACTGCCACTAAAAGGATGGATGAAGGGAAGCCTGTCGAAGCCCTCTACCTAGACTTCAGTAAGGCTTTCGATTCCGTAAATCACCGCCTTCTAGAGATTAAGCTAGCAGCCAAAGGCATACGTGGTAGTCTACTTGCTTGGATAAAGGCCTTCCTTACAGGTAGGACATTCCGAGTGAGAGTAGGATGTACGCTGTCGAATCAAACCGACGTGATCAGTGGTGTACCCCAAGGTTCGGTACTTGGCCCTCTTCTATTCCTGATTTTCATCGATGACTTGTCCTCTGAATTGAAGTGCCCATGCTTCATTTTCGCGGATGATGTGAAATTCATCGGATCAACGGATGAAGAGACCTTGATGCACGACCTTGAGCGGGTCATAAACTGGTCATACCAGTGGGATCTCCCACTGAACTTAAATAAGAGCCAACTCTTGTCAACACTGGTTGATAAGATTTCGGTCCAGGTGGCGGGGAATTCCCTCAGTGTTAACGCCACACAGTGTGTTAAGGATTTGGGTGTACTGGTTAGGGCTGACTTCAAATGGGAGGACCAATGTGCCGCTGCGGCTCAGCGTGCACGCAAGGTACTTTTTCGGCTGAAATCAGTGCTATCGAGCAGAAGACCCGATGTATTCCTGCCACTGTACAAGGCATTAGTTCGGCCGCATCTTGAATACTGTGTTCAGGCGTGGTGTCCTCACTACAAAAAGGACATCCTTCGACTTGAAAGTGTACAGCGCCTCGCAACTCGCATGATTGAAGGTCAGCGAGGGAAACCGTACGCTGTGCGCCTAATGTCTCTCGATCTTTTCTCCCTTAGGCGCCGTCGTTTAAGAGGTGACTTAATAGAAACCTTTAAGATCTTGAAGGGTTTGAGTGGCGTGCAAATGAACGACTTCTTTACCTTAAGTCCCGAGCTGGGCACCCGGGGCCACTCACTTAAAATTGCTAAGAAACGATGTCGGCTAGACTCCAGGAAACACTTTTTCAGCCTTAGGGTTGTTAACTTCTGGAACATTCTTCCAGAAGAACTTATATCCTGCAGTACCGTGTCTAGTTTTAAGCAGGGGTTGGACCGCAACTGGGGTAAGTTGTTTCCTGAATACTCGCCTTAATTGCTTTACAAGCTTAGGTTTTTCATTTTTTAGCGTTATCCCGTAAATATACTGAGGGCTAGAGTTCTGTGTGTTTTTTAATTTTTATTATACACAATGCTACTTCAGCTAACCTCTCACCGTGCTGGTGAAGAGAAACTGCTTTTTCTTTTTCCAGCATCGGCTATAACGCGGTGCTTCCTAAGTTCAACCCGGAAAATCTCTTGGCTTCGCGATCGGCGAAGATTTCAAACAGACAAAAAGAATATACGTTTTGGCAGTGGTGGGGGCTTCTCTGCAGCTTTCCACCGAAAGAAATTCTGGACGCTCGATTGGCTTGTTAGCCACATACTGTCCTGTGCAAACTGAACTGAACTGGACCTTATCAAGCGGAATTTTTGAACATTTTGCTGATTAATAAAGGATGGTAAATTTACAAGGGTAAGAAAGTTAAATTTTTCGCGCAATGTCACACAGTGATGAAGTTTCATCTAGATTGCCTCGAAATAATCAAATGAAGGGGATGCGATCAATTCTGGAGCAGGGATTGAAAGAAAGAAAATAAAAGACAAAAGAATTATAAAAGAAATGGTGCGCATGAAGATTTAATTGTCACAGTAAAAATAAATTTACGAAATAAAGAAAGTTTTTTTTATAAATATATAAATTGACTTCTTGGGAATGTTGGTGGATGTGATTGAAGAAAAGTATATAAAAAACCGAAGTTGAATTGAAAAAAAATATAGAAAATGAAGGGGATGGGGAGAGATTGTGGTTTAAATTGCATGAGGTTTGGGCCAGTTGTACGATCCAGAAAGTTGAAGAATTGTCGGAAATAAGGAAACCAAAACTGTTCGCCAGTAGGGCTTTCGGTCCATATAGAAGAATCAGTCGTATGCGGAAGGAGCAAGGGCCAGTGTCGGAGTTGGTTTGGGAGTCGGAGACACTGGAACACAATTAAAGATATTCTCTTCACCATCATGGTGAGAGGTTATCAAAGAGAAATAGTAAATCGATTATAAACGATAAAAAAGATCAAAAAACAGTATTTTTTGCATTTTTAGCGTTTTTTTCATTTTTTTTGTTTTTTAGTAAATATATTATGACAAACCATATTTTCATATATAAATGGGTTAAATATAAGCAGATCACGGTTAAGGATATGGTCATATGGTGAAAATGATTATAATACGCACGGTTACGATGAAGAAGTGTGGCAATGTGACGAGACATGCCTAGACCTTAGGTAACCTGACACTACAGCTGCGTTATAGAAGATAATCATAAAAATTAATGTTTTAGATGTTACAATTTTCTATTTATTTAAGGATAACTATGTTTAAACCAAAAGGTGGGTGAAATGAGCCTATTGAAGTGGAAGCACAAGCCTGATCCAGGCAAAGTGCTGCACAGACAGAAAACTGTATGTGGGCTGAGCTACTGTCAGGTTGTCCAGGCCTAGACAGACACAATAGAGATACAATAAGTATAGATACATATACTACGAGTCCCAGGTTTTGATGCAACATACATAGACCTTAGGTAACCTGACACTTGATAATACAATGTATTTTGTACATTGTGAACTGTTCTATGCGTGTGCTAATGTACAAAATACTTACAATTGGTTCAATAACCAGGAATACCGTGACAAAATATATTGTCTATAGAGGTGTTTATTTTGAGAATTTCACATAGCGATGGAGCAGTAAGAGATTCTACGAGTGCTTTAAATTTACCTGTAGAAGTGCACATACGAAAATGGAGTGGAAGAGAATTCCAAAGATGTGCATACCTAATTAAAAAGAAGTTTTGTCGAACTTTAGTGCGAGAAAGGGGAATATGTAATAGCCTCATTCGGTTACGTCGTACATAACGATTACAATCATTGACTTGGATGTTGTTGATAATTCCGCATCAGCTACTGCACCCGTAACTCAAACTTCTGATGTTACTCCTATCTCAAGTACCACCACCCCAACAGCTAATTCTAAGTTAAACATTGATGACGCAATGTTAACACCTGGCCCTAATTGCCATGTCCCCACTAAGGAAACCGTCACCGCAGCTTTGCAGCCCTCAGCTCGACCTATAATTAAAGCCACAAAAAAAGTCGTGCTGCCTGTCTTCAAATCAAATTCACCCTTACTACGTGGTGGACCGCGCATTATTAGGAACCATACCGTTGGGCGTAATTTTGATGGAAATAATCCATCTAATGGCTCATGTAATTATCACCCCGTACATAGACGGTTCCCGGTTATACCTGGCCCACTTAATCCACTTATCCTCCCGCAAAGTCCCTTTTATCCCAAGCAGCCCTATTACTATCCTCCTCCAAGACCCTACACTTCTCCACTCCAATACGCTCCACGTCTTCTAGATCAGCGCCCCCTCATGAATGGGAACTCGTTTAGTGCTTACACAAACCCATTTCAAAACATGTATGGCTCAATAGAAAATTTTCCTTTCCTTTACCACAACCCTTACCCATATTAGCTCCGACAATTTCAAACAACTCGTGTAAATCGTTTTCTATTACGCATGTTAAATATCCTAAAATTCGCCTTCTGTTACTTAATGCTCGGTCAATTATTTCTAAGCTCCCTGCCCTTCAACATTTCTTGCTCTCAAACCCACACGAAATAGTTCTTATAACAGAAACGTGGACAACTAATGACGTTCCCAACGTTTCACTTGAACTAGCCAACTATTTTATGTTTCGTAGGGACCGCAACCACACTCGTGGTGGTGGTATTCTTATTTATGTTAGTACAGATCTCCAAGCAGAAATACATAGCTCTCGTATATTAGATGATCTAGACGACTCAATTTGGATCTCCTTACCTTCTCTTGATGCTCTCCTAGGATGCATTTACAACCCGCCATCTCCATCCACACTCACTGTTGATAAGCTTATAAATGTTTTTACTGAGGCGTCCATTTCCCCCTTCAATAATAAGATTATTGCTGGAGACTTCAACATGCCACACGCCTGCTGGAATTCCCCGCATTCTTCAAATAAATTTTCATCCTTCTCCAAAACGATTCATCTTTTAGGTTTCACACAATCTGTGAAGAAGCCCACGAGGCTGTCCAGCGTTTTAGATTTGATTTTTACTTTAGGCACTGATCCCACCAACGTTGAAATCTTAACTTCACTACCCGGTTGCGACCATAATATGATAACTTGCGTTTTGCGTCTTTCGCAAAAACCAGCGCATATACGCAAAGATGAGAAAGTTCATATCAATTGGACGAAGTTTTCGAATATTCTTAGAACCTACGACTGGACAGAATTCTTTCTTTCCTCAAACTTTGAGCGCATCTCTTCGATCTTTCATGATAACATCTCAGCATGCATTCGAAGTTCGTCTTCCTCTCATATTAGGAAGCGTAAGCGGGACCCAATAAACCTTATGGAGAAAAAGATAGCTCGACTTTCTGCTTCTGTGAACCATAAGTTAGATTTATTTTCGGTTATGCGCAGACACGAACTTTGTAACTCTCTTTCAAATGTTAAGATTCGTCTTCTAGAACGCCAAGAAAGAAAGGCTTTAAACAGTGATTCAATGACGAAATCATTAAATTACCTTTCGAAGACCAGGTGTATCCGGTCAACACATGATATTCCATCCATAATGTACCACGAAGATGATAAAGATATAGTCACTTCTGATGCGGTCACAATAAGTCAGGCTTTCTCTTTATTCTTCAGCAGCTCGTTCAATAACAACGCTTACCATCCACCAGCAAACAATAGCACTCCCTTAAATACTATTGACTCCTTTACTTTTTCTGTACAAGAAGTAAAAGACATTTCTCGTCGAAGTAAAATCTCTTATAAGCCTGATGATGTAGGTTTTATTTCAGCCATCTTACACAACGATAATGAAGACTTTCCTTTACTCTTATTAAATCTTTTCAATATTTCTCTCAAATGTGGAATTTTTCCAACTCATTGGAAACACTCTGTTATTATCCCACGTTTAAAATCTGGTAATTCGAACCTCGTTACGAATTATCGCCCTATTAATCATACTCCTATTCTGTCTAGGTTATTTGAAAGGTTAATCAAAAATTCTTTGTTGGGCTACCTTGGTCCAGATGCGTTCTCTCCAGTCCAACATGGATTCCTTAGCCAAAAGTCTTGTGTAACCTGCCAATTAGAATACTTAGATCTCATAACGGCTTCTCTTGACCAAGGACTAGCAGTGATTGTTGTATTCTTGGACATAAGCAAAGCTTTCGATCGGGTTCCTCATACGCTACTCCTTTTGAAGCTATCATGTTTAGGTATTCATGGGCCTTTATTGAGCTGGTTCCGTTCTTTTCTATCTGATCGCACCTTTTCGGTTCACGTTAATGGAGTTACCTCAACTAATCAGCCAATTCCAAGTGGCGTAATTCAAGGTAGCGTTCTAGGTCCACTTCTTTTTCTTATCTATGTTAATGATCTACAAAATGTTGTAGATCACTCTAAGCTATTCATCTTCGCGGATGACATAAAAGTCGTCATAACATCTCCTCCTGGTGAAGTGTCACAGGCCCTGATATCCCTTAACCGTGATCTTGCCTCTCTATCTAACTGGGGCTCACAATGGGGATTAGAATTTTCTGCTTCTAAGACACAATATATGGGATTACGTTGTTCAATCCCTTCTAGCACACTCACGATAAATGGCTCAACCATCACACCTTCTGCAGAAATTAAGGACCTTGGATTTAGATACTCCTCTTCTCTCAATTTTAATGAACAAGCCAGACACCTCATTGCGAGAGCAAGACAAAACTTTAGCCTAATTAACCATAAATTCCTCTTACGCGAGAGTAAAATAGCACTATATAAGATGAAGGTCCTACCAATTCTCGATTATTGTAATATTATCTATTCTCACATGGGTAGGCGTGATTGTTTTCTCTTAGAGAGACTTCAACGTACTTTCAGCAAAATAACTTTGGGCTATTCAAACCCCTTGCCTTATCTTGAAAGGTGTAATTTGCTGAATGTCGAACCAATATGGCTACGCAGAATTCGTCTGAATCTGCTTCTTTTCTTCCGAATCATTACCCAGCAACGAATTAAGCTTCAGTCTGGCATGCGCTTTCACGATTATATCCGATATGATCTGCGCAATCGAGCAAGGCTGTTGAATATCCCTATGTCTCGCACTAAAGTTAGACGTAACTTCTTCTTAGTTAGATATGCACAACTTTGGAATTCCCTTCCTCTTCATTTCCGTATGTGCACATCTACAGGAAAATTTAAAACGCTTGTAGAAACCCTTACCGTTCACTCACTTTCCCGAATCCTTAAGATAAACTCTTCCCTAGACATTCTATACTCTCATGGGATCCCAGGTTTCTAATTCCACATCTTTCTCCACATTTTAGTTTATCATGATGTCCTATTGTATTCTTTGGATATCTGGCCAGGCAAGTGTCAGGTTGTCCGACCTTAGATATGTTGTTAGACATCTTCATCATAACCGAGCGTTTTATGATCATTTTTACCATATGACTATATCCTCAACCGTTATCTGCTTACTTTAAACCCATTTATGCATAAAAACATGTTTTTACATAACGTATTTATTATAAAAAACAAAAAAAACAAAAAAAACGCTAAAAATGCCAAAAAATATTGTCTTTTTTGTGATTTTTTTATCGTTTATATAAAATGTTAAATTTCACACCGATAACCTCTCACCATGATGGTGAAGAGAATATTTTCGATCGTATTCCAGTGTCTCCGACTCCGAAACCAACTCCGATACTGGTCCTTGCTTCTTCCGCGTAAAACTGATTCTTCTACATGAACCGAAATCCATACTGGCGAATAGTTTTGGTTTCCCTGATTTGACAATTCTTCGACTTTCCTGGATCGTACAACCGGCCCAAACCTCATGCAATTTAAACCACAATCTCTTCTTTTCCCCTCCATTGGAGAAAGTCCAAAGGAGGGCTACCAAGTGCGTGAGGGGTATGTTTCGTATTCCCTATGACGACCGATTGCGGGAACTCAAACTTTTCCCACTGGAATATCGAAGAATGCGATATGATTTACTGGTCACGCGGAGAATCCTACTTGGATATTACGGAACGGAACTTCAACAATTCTTTTCGGTATCCACGGACTCCAGAACTAGAGGTCATTCGCTGAAGTTGCAGAAGCGCCGAACGGAACACCTGAAGCCATCGTTTACTCTGTCGACCAGAGTGGTCAATATTTGGAATGCACTCTCCGCTGATGCAATTGGGGCAGTCACCGAAGAGCAGTTTAAACGCATATTGGACGGTGAACTTCCCGCTATCCTGCGCGATTCGCCTACTCTTTCAGCTCAGTAACTCCTCGAGAGGAATCTACGCTGAGATAGCAGAGACCCGGGAGGTGAAGCGGCTTTCACGGACTGTAGTCCTCCTGCCGTCTATTCAGAAGAAGAAGAAGAAGAAGATTTTCTAATTTTTTTCAATTTAACTTCGGATTTCTATGTGCTTTTTTTTCAAACACACCCACCATCATTCCGAAGAAGTCAATTATATATATATATAGGAACTTTCTTTATTTCGAAAATTTATTTTTACTGTGACAATTATATCTTCACACGCACTATTTCCTCCATAATTTTTTTTCCGTTATTTTCTTTTCTTTCAACCCCTGCTCCAGAATTAATCGCATCCCCTTCATTTGATTATTTCGATGCAATCTAGATGGAACTTTATTACTGTGTGACATTGCGAAAAAAAAAGTTAACCTTCTTACCCTTGTAAATTTACCATCCTTTATTAATCAGCATGTAGCGATTGAGGTAACGTTGCAGTTTACCCCAAGCACAATGATAGCACACGCCAAGCGAGAACTCCGAAAGGTGGAATAAAAAGGTGTATGGGATGAGGCACGCTGTACACTAGATTGTCGTAGACAAGTCCTGTGGTTGATGCGCAGCTGGGTCGCTGGATGATTGTTCACAGGTCCTTGTGTGATGCGCAGCCGGTTGGCTGGAAGACGATGGCCGCGTAGCAGCAGCTAGCGGCGGCCAAAGGGGAAACGAACTCCGACGAGCGCGGGTTAGAGTCCGACAAAACAAAGGGATTGAGAATTAATATAATATAAAATAGAATAACCAACATTATCATTCTTATTCACAATATCAACGTAGAAAGAGTTCGACATCCTTTTCTACGTGTTGTGCAATATGAAAGCTAACGATAATGTTGGCGCAAAATACAAAAGATACATAAGAAATGACGCTTCGTTACACCGCCCCCCCTTCAGTTTTTGCACTGTCCTCAGTGCAAGAGATGTGGGGAATTGGAAAATGTGCAGAAAGCGTCGGAGAAAAACAAAATAAAAAATCGAGAGGTGAGAATGTTGAATCCAGCGCCATATCTTGATAATGAAAACATCTTCAGACGGCACGTAGAGGAACGACCACCCTCGTCACCAAATGTAGCGATTGAGGTAACGTTGCAGTTTACCCCAAGCACAATGATAGCACACCAAGCGAGAACTCCGAAAGGTGGAATAAAAAGGTGTATGGGATGAGGCACGCTGTACAATAGATTGTCGTAGACAAGTCCTGTGGTTGATGCGCAGCTGGGTCGCTGGATGATTGTTCACAGGTCCTTGTGTGATGCGCAGCCGGTTGGCTGGAAGACGATGGCCGCGTAGCAGCAGCTAGCGGCGGCCAAAGGGAAAACGAACTCCGACGAGCGCGGGTTAGAGTCCGACAAAACAAAGAGATTGAGAATTAATATAATATAAAATAGAATAACCAACATTATCATTCTTATTCACAATATCAACGTAGAATGAGTTCGACATCCTTTTCTACGTGTTGTGCAATATGAAAGCTAACGATAATGTTGGCGCAAAATACAAAAGATACATAAGAAATGACGCTTCGTTACAAGCAAAATGTTCAAAAATTCCGCTTGATAAGGTCATTTTATAATTTATTTATTTCAGTTCAGTTCAGTTCAGTTTGCACAGGACAGTATGTGGCCAACGAGCCAATTGAGCGTCCAGAATTTCTTTCGGTGGAAAGCTGCAGAGAAGCAACCACCACTGCCAAAGCGTTTTTTCTTATTGTGATTTGGATATCCTCGACGATCGCGCCGCCAAGGGATCAATAGATCAATAGATCAATAGTTTATTA
>JACCGJ010025513.1:0-13495 GCA_013407085.1 Atriophallophorus winterbourni | reverse complement strand
GGGAATTAAAATCGGTGGTGGAGTGTAAGTGCTAGGGATGTGAGCATCACAATTGGCCAAGATACCCACGGCAGCCAAGTGTACAATCGATAACAACAATATTTTGGAAAACAGCTGCGATAACCTAGCGCCCACACTGGTACGTGGAATCATATAATCGATTGAGATCCGTGCCAAATTAATCAGAGAGAAGCGCCCCCAATGAAACTCAGGGGTTTGATATGAAATTAAAACTATTGGAATTCACTGTTTTAGAGAAAAAATGTTGTTGTGCAATATGCTGAAGTATACTGAGCGTGGGTGGGTGTTAAAATAGTTATGATATCGATTTAAAAATCTTTGTCGTAGTTTATTCTTCGTTCAGGTAGGTGAAAATGACTGATTGCACAGACGACAAAAACTAATTTATGTTGACGTATTATGTAGGCCAATCTTGTCATCAGTTCAAACAAGGTTAATTATGCTATATTCACGGATTTTAAGCAATAATATTAACTCATCCACACTAAAATACTATTCTTAATACGTTGCGTAAACATGGTTCGGGTTAGGATTCAATGTCAAAATTCACACTGTCAGTCACCTGATCAGATCAAGAATAACCTTCCATTGATAAACCAAATTGCGGCAAATGTAAGAGGAAAAGAACTTCTGAATTTTTCCGTTCTCGAATAAGGGAGGACATATTGGCTTTGCGAAGATGACAATGATTTGCATGTCACGAAGACCTCATGCAGTGGGTTTGCTTCGTCGGACGGAATGATTCTGATCAAACTGTCCCATTCACGGAAGTGTCGAACAACGATCAAATCTTGAATTAACTCGGTAGATCCATAGCTCATTCGTACGCTGACTCAAATGCCTCCTTTTATCATCAGGAAATCCTTTTCAAGTAGACCGGGAAAATTACAAGAGATGCATAGAAAATTGAGGAACAATGCAGGAAACAATGTTTAATTACATCAGATGTGAGGGATGAGTGAGGGAACGCAGGCGAAAGCCATGGCTACCCTTCAAGAACTGTGTAGTCACATGATCAGTCTAATTGAGATTTTGTGATAACGTAGCGCCAAGATATTTGCTTCCGCTGAACTAAGAGCCAATAAAGGAATCCTAAGGTATTTCGTGATGCAGGGTTTGACGGCGCTGACCAATCGAGTTGGAGAAGATTGTATCTTAACCGATCAAAAGCCTCAAGAATGATGTCGAAACTGCGAGTCGAATTATCCGAAGCGGACTTCTGCAGAATTTGTGGAAAGCACGCGGAGGTGTTGGCCACACAAACGGAGCGAATAGGAGAAAGACAAAACCGTAAGTTCAACAAGTTATTAGAGTTATATAAGAAACATTCATCTAATAAATCTAATAAGACATTATCTAGCAACCAGTATTCTAGTGTTTTGAATTTATCTAATCGGCAACTTTCGCAAGTTGAGCAAAGATTGTTGGAGAAGGGCTTGAATTTCTGCATAAGTAAGAGCTTTATGAAGGCTGAGGATATTATCCCATGTATTGAGGGGTCATTAAATGCACTTCCTAATGAACAGGCAGACTCGATAAGAAACTGTATCGTTGGCGTCATTAAAAACCAGGAACAGGGCGATGCAAACCTTGATTCACATGAAAGACAAGCACTTCTTACGCTGAAGCAAGATACGAATATAGTCATTACTAAGGCTGATAAAGGGAAAGTAACGGTAATTTTGAACAAAAGAGATTATGTCGACAAGGTTGGGGTACACTTATCCGAGGGACCTTATGAACGGATAGATAATGGAAAAATGAAAAGGGTAATGAATAACTGCAAAATGGTAGTCTCTAGGTATTTGCGTGGCGTTAAGGAGAGTTTGGGAACGGGCTTGTGGTATAACCTGTATCCCAAGTCTACTCTAACTCATAGGTTCTACGGCCTGCCTAAAATACATAAAGATGGCATTCCTGTAAGACCTATCGTCAATGGTATCGGATCACCTGCACACGAGTTAGCTAGACATTTGGCTTATTTGTTGAAACCTTTAGTCGGCAATACAGCCTCGTTCATCAAGAACGCATATGACTTTGCAGCACGCGTAAAGTCACTAACAATTGATGACGACGAAATAATGGTTAGTTTTGATGTTGGCGCTTTGTTCACCAACGTTGATACAACAAGTGCGTTAGAACTAGCTAGACAGGCCTTGCAATCTGATGCCAGTTTGTCAGATCGCACAAACTTGAGCGTTCAGCAAATTATCAACGGTGTATCGATCTGCCTAAACATGAACCACTTCATATTTAATGAGCAATTATATAGATAAAAATAATGGTTGGCAATGGGTTCACCGATATCTCCAGTACTTGCGAACATGTATATGAAGCATTTCGAGAACAAAGCCCTTAACAATGAAAGGCTTAAGCCAAAATTATGGTGGCGCTATGTTGATGACACATTTGTTATCATCAAGCGAGATCAGTTAGAGGCGTTCTTCAACTATTTAAATGAAATAGACTCACGTATTACAGTCACAAAGGAAGTTGAGTCTTGCTCAGGCAATCTTCCATTTTTGGACTGTTTAGCACAAAAAGTAGACGAGAAAATAAAAACTTCTGTCTACCGGAAACCTATCGATACAGATGCTGTACTACGATACTCTTCCGCTCATCCAAGACAGGTCTTCAGCTCCATATCTTGTTCCATTTTCCATAAGATAGAACACCTGTCAGCGACGAAAGAGACCGTAAACAGGCGCACCGTGAAGCGAGCCAAAGGATCATTGACTACGGTTATCCAAAAAGTTCTGTGAAACGCCAATTGATGAAGGTAAAATACCCGTCAGATAAATCGGAGAAAAATTGGCGAGATACAGTTTGTATACCTTACGTAAAATGCACATCTGAAGCGATACGTAGAATCTTGAACCAGGCGGCCATACGCGTGACTTATAAGAAAGGGAAAACTATCCGTTCGGTTCTGATGCACCTCGACGATAAGACACCTTAATCTAGCGTCACGAACAGCATTTACAGAATCAACTGCAAGGACTGTTCGGGTGTTTACATAGGCCAGACTTCCAGGGAAATTCACACTAGAATCGAAGAACACCGAAAGCGTGTACGGAGACAGCCCCGGGATGCGAGGGAATATCAATCCCTTATTCGTGATTCCGCCTTGGCGGAGCACGTTTTAGATACGGGCCACAGCGTCGATCTAGAAAATGTGGAAATATTAAGACGCGGTATTAAACCGTATAACGAACGCCTACATGCGGAGGCGGTTGAAATTGCGAAGGCAGGTCCACTGGCAGTCAATAAGGTGGATGGGGTAGAAATCTCCACAATCTGGCGCTCGGCACTACTGCGACGGTAAATAGTTATTATTCACCTTATACCTACTAGTTAATTAGATTATTGTATTTCTTGAAAAATAGGTTAACCTTAACCTCGGTAGTTATGTACTTTTACGTATGTGGGCAGCTGTGTCAACTGACCTTGACCGTGTTCACTTGTATCGGATTGATTTGGATACACACGGTGAGGAAAATGGACCACTGATCCTGGTCATTTCCACGAGACGTGACACACGGTAAGCGTACTATAGGCTGTTTAGCGGTAAGGTCAAATAAGTGGTGGTGGGTTGACCGCTACTTAATCATGTTCCCTGTCCTGACTATCACCCTTGGTCTGACGAAGCTTCTGTGTCAGAAGTGAAACGTTACCCAAAAACTATTCTAACCGATTCCATTCAAATTTCTTTGCATTGTCTCTTAACATTTTTCGGGATTTAGCGATTTGCCGAGTGTATTGATAATAGATTCTGACGAAGAAGGGTCAGCACTTCTATGGTGGTCAAAATTTACGACAACCTCGTCAGTGTATTTGAGAGTAAGGGTGAAGTGAAAACACGGAAGATCAGAAGGGTAAACAAAGAATAAAAAGACGCATATTGCTATGTAAAATAGAACCATTTCGCTTATTAAGAATTCGATGAGAAAGTAGGATTGCTTTGACGAAGACTGCACCATGAATGAATGAATGAATGAATAAAATATATTCCTGAAATCAACTCTCGGTAATTTTTGAAAAGTGTTAAGCAGAAACACTAAATGGTGCTAGTCGGAGGTGAGTAAAGTCATCACCATATGGCGGATTCGTTCATGGTACGGTCTGAAACAAGGCGCCTTAAAGGATTTCAAAATAAATCCACATTCAGCCATACCATCATTTCAATCATACATTGCCTCGCAAAACCAGCCCCATTGTTATGTAAATTTAGTCAGAAACTTGGAAAAAATTGACATTTGAAAAATTATTCATATGTTATGCAATTTGTTAAGTTCCCACATTTAAGTTTTTCTCTGAAACAAACTCGCAGTATTTACAATTACGTTCATTTGGATTTATTAATTGATTTATGGCTGGCAAAAAAGAGCCGAAACAATCAACTTACTCGTGGAGATATTCGCAATCACAGAAGCTTTACGCTGATATATCGTTAATTTGTTTGGCTGCAATAAACACAACAACAAGAATAAAGTTTGTAATGAATCGGTGAGAGTAGTTCATTGGTAACGTTTCGCTTCTGACTCAGAAGCTTCGTCAGACCAAGGGTGTCAGTAGGAACAGGGTTCAAGCTCAAATTTCATTCGGATGCGCTTATGCAATCCAGTGTCTCTGGCTTTCGCGCTACCAACCCATTAGAAAGATTCCAAGTCACGAAGTTTTCCGAGAAATGCAAAATTGGGCGAAATGGTTGGATGACGCGTTTTGACGTAATGGTATGTCTCGTGCAAACTGAGCGATGAATGAGTCATCACATAGGCAATAACAAATGCCGGGGAACGTGAGACGCCGGCCTGACAATGGACTAAAAGATTACGCCCAGTCACTCTTGATTGTTCTGGTAAAGGAAAAGAAAGCTATTTTAAGGAATTACTTGTGTGGGATTGAAACTAAGTCAGCATAAAAAGAAGAATGAAATTTAACCAATATGAGACAGCAACGAAAGTTGTGATTCACTGATTAATTGTTCGATCTAAAAACAGCTAATTCAACGAGCTCGTTCAATCGATTATAGAAATAGATAAAGGATTATTGAGACTAATTTTAAAACTGTGCTCATGTCACTGGCTAGTGAAATGTCCAGAATTGCCTCTTTCTCTCCTTGCCCAATGTCATCAAATACGAAGAAGGTCTAACGTGAACAAATTACATTCTCTGAAGTATCGTGGTGCTCCAAAATCAGGTTTTAGCTGTTTGCTAGCGCACAAAGATAAATAGCCAATTTTAAAAGATATTTCATTCACTCACTGTCGGCATTATATATGTTCAGCAGCCGAGAGCTATTCACCAGCTTGAGTGCCTTCAAAGTGAGCGGTGAAGAACAAGTTCTTATTAGTTCATAAGGTCAATGTCGAGAGCTTTTACATCAAACGTCTTTGTACCACTTCTCGTGTTGTGATTTCAATCTGATTTGTCACATTAGTTAATTTCGATCGGTTACATTCGGAACATCGATACGTTGAATATGTTTCACTGATCCCACCGAATGACTTGTCTTTTAAAAGCCATGATGTGATCACACTGTTGTTAAGGGATTATAATTCGATCCTTTCTTGTATGATTCTTCCGAAATCTTAATTCGTGTTGGTTTCCAATCGCACTAGTTGGTCTTTTGTCGTTTCGGGACAAAACGTTGAGTTTACTTTTAACATAACAAATATTCAGAGAACAAACTAAAACAAATTCTTCATCCTAACTCGCTGCGTCATGAACTGTCCACACGATCGTTTCTACCAGCTTCTTTCAGGCTCTGTGAATAAGGCGCTGTACCATCGCACACGAGCAAGCATCAGCATTTCTCTCAGTTGTGCACGAATGTGCAATCGTACAGTACTTCTGTGCTGTACTTTGCATTTAACACCGTGGCTGGAGTCTCACTACCATTTTTATTATTTCATCATTTTCGCATATATTCACCCTTTATTCTCATTGGTCCATCAAGTCCTTGACGGGAATTTAATGTATGTAGTAGACCAGATTACTACAACAATGTCCCCAAGAACGTTGGAGAAAAGGCACAGGAGATGTAACGTTTATCGCGGTAGCCAAAACGTGTCCAGAGCGTTTACGATGCACGCACGAACGAACGGAAGTTAATATTGTCAAGGTGAAAGTTTTGATAAGGAAAAACAAGCGGTATTACACAGCCCCCTCCATGAAGTCTGGTCAGCGAAGACTTCTGATTGGGAGTTGCCAGTAGCGTGGGACATGCGGGTTTCAGGTTACCCCGGGTAGGAACGTAGTCTCTCAGCAACCAGTCACATAGAAGTCAGCCAGGGCGCTCGGTCTGCGTGGGTCGATCTTCGGTGGTTTCAGAGTAGGATGTACGGTAAACCGATCAGGACTAAGCCAAGTAGTGTCTCACATGTGAGTGAACGTACTGCCGAGCCGCCTCACATGGAGTGAACAGCTGCTAGCGGGATTTTCCCGTTTGACGTGTTCTTAGTATGAACCCAATGTAGCGACCAAATCGTCACTGGGGAATAGTTTCCGCGTTGATGTCTTGAAAATTCCTCTTTCGGTCCAGCAAGATCAAACAAACTGGAGAAATTTGTTTCCCACCCTACACCCGTGTTTCTTATCAAGTTTTTTGTGTCATAATTTTCCCGTGATATTTTTTGTTTGTTCTTTAAATCAAAAAATGACATTTAAACTAAATTTTGAATCTGTGAGAGTTTTCTTTCCCGAACATTGTTCCTTTATTTAACTGCACTTGGGCTTCCGCGCATTTTGATTTGTCCGTTACCCGTGTTTACCGTTATTGGAAAACGGTAATTTTTTGTGCTCTCAACTGAGCTGTTTGACTTCCGTTTATTGGACGTGTTGGGTTTGCATTGAAACCTGTATTCGATTACCGTTGAGTACAGCGTAAATTGACGTATTGTTCTGATTTGGGATCGATTCGTAAACGCTCGTCATTCCCGGTATAAGCATCTCGTGGCTTGTAACAAGCAACTAGTTTCGTGACAGAAACTATTCCCCAGTGACGATTTGGTCGCTACAGTACTCAACGTGGTGTTCGATTTGGACCGTATTTGTCTCAATTGGAGAAAATACAGTACTCAACGTGGTGTTCGATTTGGACCGTATTTGTCTCAATTGGAGAAAATACAGTACTCAACGTTGGAATTCGATTCGGACCGTATTTGTCTCAATTGGAGACAATACAGTACTCAACGTCAAATTTGTGGGCGCAATACAGTACTCTACGTCGAATTCGCCGACGTCAATATGCCTGTTACCCGCAGTTTTGTCGAAAAGATCAAATCTTCCCAACGGTTGGTCGATATTCGAACGGAAGACACCGCAGGTGAGCGCATTCATTGTTCTGTTGAGGGCTCTCGAGGTAGCCTAAGGAGTTCAAAGATAGAATCAAACATCCTTGTTCGTAAGGCTAAGATGCGCTTGGAACTCCTAAAACTGTCGCAGAAACGTAAATCTCTCGAGATGCAACTGAAATTGCTTGAGGCGGCACAGGAGGTTAAAATGGCTGAGATTGCTGCTTCGGTAAGTCATCTTGCGCATTGTGAGCATCAAAAGGAAGAAGTAGCTGACTACCCTCGTTTGGAGGTAGAAGATTCTGTTCGTACTAAAAAGCCCGGTAGTTTACCAAGATCTGACCTTCCGAGGATAGAATTGATGTCTTTTGACGGTTCAGCTAGCACCTACGGGAATTTTTTTGTCAGTTCGAGACCTATGTGTAGTCTAGAACTCGTGATGACGGACAGAGGTTTCTATATTTGCTACATTATTGCCGAGGTATAGCAAAGGAAGCTATTGAAGAGTGTGTCATGCTGCCACCTGAACGTGCTTATAGGCGGGCGAGATCAATCCTGAAGGACCTTTCCAGGCAATCGCATACAATAGCAAGGCCTGTTAGCCTCGTCAATTGTCGAAAAATTGTTTCTATTGGTGTAATGTTGAAGGATATTGACCTTTGTGTTGTCGATGGTGATCAGGAAGCTGAGTTACCTGACATTGAATTAGCTTAGTCGGATTTTGTGACAGAATTTCCCGACAATAATTCGGGTCAGATGGAGAACACGCCTGGCTCACCTGACACCAAATCAGCCCAAATGAAAAGTAGGCCTGGTTCACATGACACTGAATCAGCTTTAATTGGGGCGACGTATGGTCAGCATGACAATACGTATGATTGGCGTAAACCTTCCGGTTGTATACCTGATGAACCATTTATGTTTGGAAACCAGGATACAATATTTTGTAATTTAGACTTGTTAAGATGGCGCAAAATGTCGCTGTTTGAGGATGCAATACATAAGGCTCGTTCGGGTAGGGTATCATGCTTGATCTTATTGTGGGGCGCTGGCAGAACCGGAGGACGTGGTGGGTCTTTGTCTAGCAAACATTTACCCTATAAAAAGCCACAGGTGTCCAGTCATGGTGATGCGACGTGGCGTGTGTGACTCGCCACTAAATAAAGTCACTTTCTTTATTCTACTGTACCTGGGTGTCGGGCCCGCGGGCTGGTGCTTAAGGTGGGAGGCGGGTTTTTGGATCTGCTGACCCCAGAAATACCACCAAGCATTCAGTCTGCCGGTTGCATGCGAAGACGAACGTTGATTACACTGAAGGCAAATGTTTTAGGTGGAAGGCGGGTCTTCGGGTCTGCCAACTCCAGAGATACTACCAAACATTTGATCGTCGAGTCACTGTCATGGGTCGCGCAGGTACACGGGTCGGGTAGCCAGGTGGAGGAGAGCCCCGCAGTTCAGTGTTTGTGTCTCTACTTGCTTTTCAGATTTGGTTGAATTTTGGTGGGCGGTGTATGAATCTGCGTTGATGTCTTGGAAATTCCTCTTTCGGTCCAGCAAGATCAAACGAATTAGAGAAATTTGTTTTCCACCCTACACCCGTGTTCCTTATCAAGTTTTTTGTGTCATAATTTTCCCGTGATATTTTTTGTTTGTTATTTAAATCAAAAATAACATTTAAACTAAATGTTAAATCTGTGAGAGTTTTTTATTCCCGATTATTGTTCCTTTGTTTAACTGCACTTGGGCTTCCGCACATTTTGATTTGTCCGTTACCCGTGTTTACCGTTATTGGAAAACGGTAATTTTTTGTGCCCTCAACTGAGCTGTTTGACTTCCGTTTATTGGACGCGTTGGGTTTGCATTGAAACCTGTATTCGATTACCGTTGAGGTTTGTTATATTTTGCTTTTCAATCGTCTTTGTCAATATGGTACAGCGTAAATTGACGTTTTGTTCTGATTTGGGATCGATTCTTAAACGCTCGTCATTCCCGGTATAAGAATCCCGTGGCTTGTAGCAGACAACTAGTTTCCGTGACAGAAACTATTCCCCAGTGACGATTTGGTCGCTACACCCAATTTGAGCAGAAACAAGCGCATTCGCAGGCTTGACAACAAGAACCAGAGGCTTCGAAAACACAGTCCCTGCTCAAAATTTCCTGTGTCCCGAAGAAGGATGGTATACGGCCGCGCCAGGAGAATCGGTTGGCGTGTCAATCTGGGCTAATAAGGACCTTGTGTGACATGACAGGCGTGTTGGAACAATTGTGCTCGTGTTGGTGGTTAGGGCTACCGGTTAAGTTGGAGGCAAGCGTAAGTGGACCAGGAAGTGTGCGCGATTCGCTGGCATCAGCGGTGGGTGTTTGCGTACCTGAGGGAAGAAAAAAACTCCCTAGTGCATGGGTTTAAGGCCATGACCGAGTGATTAGAATGAGGTACGAAATAATGCACGCGTGTATGCCAAAACATATGAAAGTATTAACTATTTACTACAAAATCACCGAATCGAACGGGTTGCCGTTCGGCACGTTTGGTTACTGTAGTGGCCGGCTCTGGGTTAGCTGTGGGTACAGGAGGGGTAAATACCAGTGGCGCCGGGGTTGGCGTTTGGTCATGTGGGATAACATCCTCGTCCATGAAAGCCGGTTTGACTCTGTCGATTGAGACAGTGTCATACTTGCCGACATGGTTAATGACAACCGTCTTGGGAGAGCGCCGAATTACTCTGAACGGTCTAGTATAAGGAAGGTAAAGAGGGTGCTTCACCATGTCATTCCGGAGAAAAACATGTGGACAATTAGCCAACTCCTTTGTAACATGTGATGATTTGGCCTGAAGCCGTGGAGGGTGATGGGCGAAAACGACCCATGTAATGGCGCAAGAGCGCCACGTAATCGCCGTAGGCGGAGGGTGATTGTTTGTGTGGGGCGACATAATTGCCAGGTAGAGCAATGGCGTGACCGTATGTCAATTCAGCTACGGTAGCCTGCAATGGGGTTTTAAAGGTAACCTAAAACCTAGGAGGCCGATCGGTAGGACTTCGGTCCAGCCAATACCTCCATGCGCCATCAATGCTGCCTTAAGCTGCCTGTGCAACCTTTCGACCATCCCATTCGCCGCGGGGTGGTAAGCTCTAGTTCGGTGATGCTGGCAACCCAGAGTAGCTAGCAATTTACTGAAGGCACCATCGAAATGGGAACCTCGGTCCGTAGTGACAATACCCGGACAACCGAACTGTGCCAACCAAAGCTCGAAAAAGGGATGGAAGTGGAAGTGGGATGGCCTTAGGCCACCTGGTGAAACGGTCGATTATCGTGAGGATATATATGTGGCCACGTGATGGGGGCAATAAGCCGACTAAGTCTCCGTGTATGTGTGAGAAGCGCTCATCCGTTTCGACAAACGTTCCTAATTGACTCTTGGTGTGTCGATGGATTTTTGTGAGCTGGCATTCACGACACGCTTTGGCCCAACTTCGAATATCCTTACTAGCTTTTGGCCAGATAATTCGAGCCGTTATCATTTTAACACTGGCACGAATGCCAGGATGGGAGAGATGGTGTAATCCCTCAAAAACGCGCCGCCTGAATGCAGACGGAATCAGTGGTCATGGTGTGGTTTGTAAAACGTCGCACAGGAAATCGCTCGAGCCGTCAGGCAAGGGTAAAAGTCTAATGTCAAAGGAAGTGTAGTCCCCGAGCTGTGCAGTTTCGGTTTCAGCAGCTTGCGCTGCGGCGATCTCACTGAGGTCAATGGAGGACGGCAACTCTACTACATTTATTCGAGAGAGTGCATCCGCGACCGGGTTTCGGGCACCTGCGTTATGCTGTATGTCAGTCGTAAATTGACTGACAAAATCCAGGTGCCGCGTCTCTCTAGGAAAATATCGCTCTGATGACTTGCTGAGCGAGTGGATGACGGGCTTATGACCAGTAAACACTGCGAACTGTCTGCCCTCCAGGAAATGGCGGAAATGTTTAATTCCGAGGTAGATAGCCAAAAGTTCTCTACCAAACGTGCTATATCGGGTCTCTGTGGGCTGGAGCCGCTTAGAGAAGAACGATATAGGGAACCATGACCGTCAACGTATTGTCGAAGCACCGCTTCCACTGTTTCGGCAGATGCGTCCGTAAACAATGACAGCGGGGCGTCGGGCCTATAGTGGCTAAGTTATTTGATGTTTGTTATGTGTGATTTTAACTAAGTGAAAACCGGTTTGGCTTCTTCCGTTAGTAGTAATGTCTTCGCACTACCACGGAGCAAATCACTTAAGGGCTGGGAGATTCGTGCTCACTGTGGGATGAATCTTCGGTAAAAGTTTACCAGTCCCAGAAAACGCCGGAGCTCCTTAAACCTTGTTGGCTCTGAGAAGTTAACAATGGCATTCGTGTTTTCATCCAGTGGCCGAATACCCGAAGCTGAATGTCGATGACCCAGGAAATCGATCTGAGTTTTGCCAAAACTGCACTTATACGCATTGATCGTTATCCCATGACTGGACAAACGATCAAAAAGTGCCGTTAGGTGGCGAATGTGGTCCTCCTTGGATGCGCTAGCAATCAGTACATCGTCGAGATATACGTAAGCGCAACCCAGACCTTTGCAAACCTGGTCCATAAATCGCTGGAAGGTTTGAGCGGCATTACATAAACCAAACGGCATAAGGACAAATTCGTAAAATCCGAACGGTGTGGTAACTGCCGTCTTTGGGATGTCCGCTTGCGTGACCGGTATTTGGTTATACGCTCGAACCAGGTCTACATTGCTAAAAATGGTACTCCCATGGATATTGGCAGCCAGGTCTTGAATATGCGGGATCGGGTACCTATCGGGTACCGTCGCTTTATTTAACATGCGGTAAACACCGCACGGGCGCCAATCGTTTGGGTTTTTCTTGAGTGCCATGTGCAGAGGAGATGACAAAGGGCTACTGGAAGGTCGTATGATGCCCAATGTCAGCATGTGCTGGAACTCTTTGCGCGCTATTTGTAAACTTTCAGGCGTTAATCGCCTCGGTCTTCCGTAAACCGGGGGCCCACTAGTGGTAATATGGTGTTCCACTGGGGTGGAGACTGCAGGTAGTACAGTCGGTGATGCGCGCAATAAGTTAGGATAGTTCTGACATCGATTGTATCTCAACAACTGAATAATATTGAGATTAATTCAGCGATTATACGAAGACACTTGTGTCGACTGAACCCTAGGAAATCTCCTGGAGCCGATGGAATAACACCAGCACTACTAAAATCCTGTGACCAGCAGCTGTGTCAACCACTATGCCAATTGTTCCAACATTCCCTAACCGAAGGAGTGGTGCCAACAGAGTGGAAGACAGGAGTAATTTCACCAATTTATAAGGGTGGTAGCCGTTCAGATCCCGCGAACTACCGTCCTGTCACCCTACTCACCGTGATATCCAAAGTGATGGAGCGCATAGTGACGGAAAATATAGTTCATCACTTGGAATCACAAAATATACTATCTGTCGCCCAGCATGGGTTTCGTAAAGCTCGCTCCTGCTTGACAAACTTGCTGACGGTATTAAACGATTGGACCCAATCGGCTGACGCAGGAGACAGTGTGCACGCGTGCTATCTGGATATGTCGAAAGCTTTCGACAGAGTTGATCACTTCCTGTTGCTACGGAAGCTGAAACAGATTGGTATTGACGGGCAGCTACTCGTGTGTTTCGAAAGCTACCTCAATGAGCGCAAGGCAACCGTTCGAGTTAACGGGGTACAATCACGAGCCATTAATACCTCCAGTGGTGTACCGCAAGGTTCCGTTCTCGGTCCAGTGCTTTTCTTAGTTTACATCAATGATTTACCTGAGACGCTCTCATGCAAGGTAGTTCTTTGTGCGGATGATGTTAAACTTTGGATGCGAATAAAATCAACTGCAGACTGCGTAAAACTGCAAAGTGATTTAGATGCACTACACGAATGGTCAGTTAGAAATAAACTGCCGTTCAATTTTCAAAAGTGCAAGTTACTGCAAATCGGTAAGCCCTTTCATTACGAATATCACTTTGGGCAGACGATTTTGAGCTGGACCGAATCGGAGAAGGATCTTGGAGTCTGGATATGTGGCAGCCTAAAGAACAGCGTGCATTGTGAGGTCATTTACAAGCGTGCTTCAAAGCTTCTAGGTATGCTTCGACGGATCTTGAGAACCTTTACGA
>JACCGJ010025511.1:0-27786 GCA_013407085.1 Atriophallophorus winterbourni | reverse complement strand
TAGGGCTAACTCGAAAGCAAACCATAGGAATCTCCCGAAGGATGTCAGAACGAGTGATCACAGACTTTCTACGCCTTCTAATGAACCACGCCTTCTATAATCAGAAGAGACTCCGATTAGAAACACTGTGGCAATCCCAAAAAAATGATCGATGTCCGACTCTCGAAGGGTCGGACAAATAGACAAGCTTTCAGCTCCATCACTGTATGCAAAAACCACAATCAATTGCCTATATACAAACGCACAATGCCTATTAAACAAGCCAGCTGAACTGAAGGATCTCTGCACTCAGCAGTCATTTAACGTAATAGGAATAACTGAGACATGGTTCCAACCTCACTTGAGCGAGCGCGAGCTCTCTATTCCAAACATGACCCCGTTTCGAAGAGACCACTTAAGAAGAAGTGGTGGAGTAGCTGTTTACCACCATGAACGTTAATACTGTATGGTAGTTACAGACATTAAACTCGATCTGGAAGACAGTATTTGGTGCAACTTGAAGCTCGAATCAGGCGACAGTTGCATCGTTGGTGTAGTTTACCGTTCACCATCATCATTGGATGCGTATAACGAAAAACTCTTAAAAGCAATGCAGTAAGCCGGAAAACAGCGCAATTCGCAATTGCTGATTATAGGAGAGTTCAATCTGCCTCAAATATATAAACGAGTAGATCATCCACCGCTATCACTAGGCTAAAAATTTCGCGAACTTTTCGATTACATCCCCTTGTATAATCATGTTTTCGATTATACACGACAACGAAATTCGCAACAGACTTCTGTTCTAAACCTAGTCCCAACCTCCGAAGCCACAGCCGTTAAAGATGTTCCGTATCACCCTCCGCTGGGCCACTTCGTTCTTCTCTTTCAATATGCGTGCAACGCCAGTAGAATTGCCAAGCAAACAAAACTAAATAGAAAAGTGGATTACATCGGCTTGATGGAAACAATGATAGCTTTCGATGAACATAATATAAATTTTAGTGATCGGACTCGTATTGCACAACCCTGACAGATTACATCATCAACATGATACATTTCAATTCTGAATTTGTCCCGAAGCATAATAGCAAAAAACCACACTTCAAAATTGGCAGTCGGGCTAGAAAATTGTTGACAAAGCGGAATTTGGCATGGGATATTCACAGGGTCACCAGAATGATTCGAGCTGGGCAAACTTTCGCGAATTGCGGAATCAAATCAAAAATCTCATCCGAATGGACAAACAATATCACCAGCTTCAGATAGGAATAAGAATGCAGCAAAATCCCAAACTGCTTTATCGAACTGTTAACAACACAACGAAGCTGAAACCCGGTGTTTTTCCGATCATGACAGATAACGGACTAACTGATTCTGTGCTGAAAATCGCTAACGCACCCGCCAGTTTTTATTCACGAGTTTCCACCTCCAAAGATGCATTACAATCATCGGAATTGTTAGCACCAATTGTGCCGGGGACAATATGCGACATACGCATCAATTCTGAAATAGTGCAGCATTACCTACGCAGGTTAAATATCAACAAGTCCCCGGGAGCTGACGGAATCACACCTGCAATCCTGAAGTTATGCGGCAATCAATTGTGCGAACCACTTTGTGATTTATTCAATCAATCTTTAAGGGTAGGTGTTGTAACGAGTGACTGGAAGAGAGGAATCAAAACACCGATCTACAAAAGTGGAACTCGTTCTGATCCAGCAAATTACCGCCCTGTTACACTCCTCTCAGTAATTTCAAAAGTTATGGATCGAATTGTGTGCGAAAGAATTGTGAGTCATCTCGAAGCCAAAAACTTGTTGTCCAGAGAGCAACGTGGATTTTGGAAGTCTCGTTCTTGCTTGACTAACCTACTGGAGACACTGGACGACTGGACGTAGGCAGTGGATGATGGTGGTTGCGTGCATGCGTGTTACTTGAACATATCAAAAGCGTTCGATCACGTGGACCATTCTATACTCGTGAGCAAGCTGCACGATGTTGGTATTAATGGGTGCCTTCTTACCTGACTGAGAAGTTACCTTCTTGATCGCAATCGTATCGATGGTGAGATGTCTGGGGAAATCGAAGCCACTAGCGGTGTCCCACAAGGTTCGGTACTTGGTCCGGTTATCTTTTTGGTCTGCATCAACGACCTTCTGAAACTTCTCACAGCCAAAATGGTTCTTTTTGCGGATGATGTTAAACTTTGGATGCGAATCACGTCAAGCGTGGACTGTTTGCACTTACAAAGCGATTCGGGTATATTGAACAGCTGGTCGAAGCGTATTACACTTCCATTCAACATCCGAACTTGTTGTGGTCGTACGTTTCAACGCTTTTGGCACTGTGGGTTGCGCCGGTGGATTGTGTTATGCATATCATCCGAAAATTCTTGATATGTACTCGCCTCTATTGCACTTTTAACCTCCAAAATATTAATGTTAGTTATGCTGTACACAGCCACTATGGTGTGCTGCCAAAATAAAGTGAGTTTGATCTATAGAATAAATGTAGATAGCTATTCTGCACTTGGTAATCTGTATATGCACTTCAGCACATAGAGTGAGACGTGACTATTTAAAGAATTCTTGATACTTCGAGAAAACGTAGTACGTTGAAGGTGCCACATTTCTGAAGACCGACATTAATTCTGGTTACACGGTATATTCTCCAATAGATTTGTTCGAAGATGAAGATACCCACCAAATTTAATGCACTTCGTGTAAAAATTCAATTGTGAACATATCGTGGTGTTCATGTTGAATATTTTCACTCTTTTACTGCGGAGTGATTCATTTTGTTTGCTGTAAAATATCACGCACATGTCTGGCTTTGTGTTTATCGATTACTTTGCACACATCCAATCAAATGTCTACCAAGACCTACGACCATCACAAGCTAATCGGACAAGCACTGTCGACAATCTGCTAGGATTCGTGTTTGGTGGAAATCTGCTATATTATTTGTAAATTGTGTTAGTATACGCTGGACAAGTTTTACATGTGTAAAGATGAAGTAAATGTTATCCGGTGCCGATCGTTTTATACCTAACGAAAGGGTAAGTTGATTTACTGATTTTTGGGTTTCATAAATTCGCTTGACCAATTCTCGATTCGGCAAAGCGAAAATATTATATAATTTAATACGAATACCTTTTAGATATCACTTTTAAACCGTTTGTAGTGGCTACTAACAGGATATAAAAAATTTGTTGGCCCCCTTAGGTGGATGTCTATTATGGATGGTTAGATCTCCCACTGCAGTACTCAGCGCATTGGCGGAAACTGTGCGTTGATCCACTTTCAGAAACCGAGATCAATAACTGCTTTTTCTCAGCTAGGAGATGATGCTTTACACAGTACCTCAAAAATTAGCGGTCAAGAGCAAGTTTTTCACAACTCGTTGGATCAAGAGCTCTCACACACATATATATAATTGTGAAGTAAATGATTAAGCTTTTTACAAATGTTTTTTAATAATTGGCCTAGGTCTTTTGAAAAAGATCCACTAGTGTTAAACAAGTTGTGCTTATATGCCACTGTTGGATATGGCTGCTACGACCAAACTATTCAATCACATGAGCCCACACTCATGTAGACAGGGTTAAAACCCATGACCATGAAGGAAAAATCACATTTTTAAGCACTTCCATCACACACACAAAACACGACCGGTTTCGTGCTGTTTGGACTCATCAAGTAAGTAGTGTAGGATGAAGAATTGCATGTGCTTAAAACAGTGGTGGAATGGTAAACAAGTTGTGCTTGTATGCCACAGTTGGATAAGGCTAGTGCGAACAACCTATTCAATCGCATGAGCATGCGGATCCTGATCCCACTGTCCACACCTGATGAGTGCAAACAACACGAAACCGGTCGTGGGGTGTGTGTGATTGAAATGCATGCAAATGAGCTTATCCCTTAGTATTATTTGCATATTCAATGTAAATCTTCATCGGAGAATTCCTGTGAGAAGATAATCCAATGAATATATTTAATTATTCAATGTTATACTTTACAGAATGAACGTCATCACGTTGTTTCGAATTTTATCCACCGTTTCCCAGTTTCTCGTATTGTGCCCCGTTATTTTCTTCACGATTCCACCCAAAGTACTTTTCGACTACCACCCATTATTAATATCGATTGCGACAATTATTATTCTGCCCTATGGAGCTAGTATTTTGGATAAACGCAACAATAATTTGCGTGAGCCACAAACGCGACAATTAAAGGTGAGATACAGCTAATATATCATAATGTTTCTCAATACGCTATCCGCATTTCACTACCTGTATTCTCTTCACACATTTAGATACGAAACCATTGGATTTTACAAACCGCGGCACTGAGTTTGACCTATCTAGGATTTACGTCAATTTATTTAAACAAAAACAGAAATTTCAAACAACACTTTACAACATGGCATGGGATTTGTGGCGTATCGTTTGTAGTTTGTTTCAGTGTACAAGTCTTCGTGGGATTCTTGCTGATATGGGGACCAAGAGACTTGAAAACGTGGCTTCTGCGATACAACGCGAAACGGGTTCATGCGTATTGTGCACTGGTGTTGCAAGTTTTAATCAGCATGACAACATGCCTTGGGATCCAATCTGCATGGTTTCAAGGAAAGTTGAGGAACTACTTGCCAGTTGGCCGTGAATATTTGATAAACTGGACCCTGTATACACTTCTTTTCACTCCTCCATTTTACACATTCAGTCAAATCACAGGCTTGTTTAAAAGAACAAGTGACAAACTTTCGTCGAATTGAACATCATAGTAATATCGAATGCACAGAATTTGCGAAAAACGGGCTATCGACTCACTCTTTAATGCATTTCAAAAATCTTGAATCCCTGTGTCAGTTTGTCACACTCTCGAACGTTTTTTTCAAGAATTTTGGGGACCTGCCACGCGCATACAACTTCCTTCGTACTTTGTATGATCACTTATTGATTACCGACGCGCTCGTTTGCCATGCATGCTAAATTTGTCTGGAATTTGCTACCCCAAAATGTGGTGTACAGCGGAATACAAAACAAACTTGGATTTATCAATGCAATGGAACATCATTTGCGAGCTTTATCTTTACAATACTAGTAAATAATTTTGTTTTCTTAATTTACTTTGCCACCGTATTTCTTGCTGTTGTAAAGTGTTTGTTATTTCACCATAATCAATGAACCATTACATTTATGTTTTATTTCAAATTACGGTATTCATGCGGATTTTTAAGAGAAAACAAAAATCAATTTTTGGCTTATTCGGTAGGAGTTTTTGAAATAATAATACAGAATACTGTGAATACAATATATCAGGCATTAGTTTATTTACCTAGCGTTCATTATCTTGGACGAAGTAATGTAACGACATCGTTTTACTATACCTAACATATATATATATACATAACATATATATATATACATATATATACACTTCCCGTTGGTTTGTGTTCCGTGATTGCTTCCACTGTAACTTCGTTCATCTTTTGGCTACCGCGATAAATCTTCCATCTCCTGTGCCTTTTCTCCTACATTCTTGGGGGCATTATTGTTGTGGTCAGTGTACTACAAATCGGTGAGCCCGACGTGATTACTACAAATTGGACTGACCACTACAGTAACTCAATGTATTTTCCAGTTATAAATCTTAGCAAACACCTTGAACTCTATTCTCGTGGCATCTTTAAAAAGGTCCTCAAAACATGGGCTTTAGTTTCGATCCAACTCCTAACATCTACTACAACTTGCTGAACTGACGGCTGATTCATTTGTGTACATTGTAATCTTTGCCAGCGATACCTAAGTCACGATGTCTTGCTCAACTAGTTAGTTGCATCTTCTTCCCGTTTCAAAAATTCGACTTTCCAAGAGCAAATATCAAAATTAGACTTATATGATTTTACCCAACGACGAATATGGAGTGACCTTATGCTGGCATTTCAAATATTGCACAGCTAAAAGTATTCCCTCAAACATTTACTTAAGCCCAAGGATCATACTCGGCAAAACGCATACATTGAAAATCTTCAATCATTTCACATTCTGGAGTGGATATTTGTTGGAATTATTCCTCGGTCAGAATTTGTTTAACGTGGAACATTTTGCGCAAAGAAATTATACGCTCGGAATCAGTCGAGGTTTTTACTTCAAAGGTTGATGTATATATGTCGAACCATGCGTTATGTGACTATCCCTGTTGATTCTTGAAAGTTTTTACATATTTTTACACTGGAAACCTCTTCACCATCTGATTTTTGTAAGGCTCAGCAATAGAGGGGAATATACGTAGCTCAGGATGAGGGTGTTGTTCAGATGGTGTTCCCTTAGCTTGTGTAGTTGTTGTTGGACGTTTTTTCATCATGCTAGATGACATCATCAGCAGAACTTCTTTCAAAGTGACTTGCAATTGGTATTCGTTGGTTTTTATAAGGCCCGTCTGTCCGTTCGCCATCACTCCCGTTGGTTGGTGGAATTCATGTGTTGTATTCTTGTCCATCGAGTTTTCATTGGTCCATAGGTTGTAGCCAATTGAAGGTGCTGGTTAATTGATGTCGTTGTTAAGTGCCACGCTTATATGAATTCTCGCGATCATCGGTTGTTTTCTTTGGCTAAAATCCTCGCGTTGTCCTAATCGAATTAGTGTATAAATTGATCAACATGTATTGAGATTAGTGCCTTCGTATAGTTAACCGGTGTTCGTGTATTCTTGTGTTTAGCTTGCGGCCGGTTTGTCCGATGTAGTTCTTCTCGCAATCTCTGCACGTAATCTTCTAGACAATATTAGATTGATCTTCTTTTGCAACTTCGTCTTTCATATTGTTGAAGTGGTTGCGTAATGTTGACACGGGGTTGTGCGCGACCTTTATTCCAAATGGGCAAAGGACCCGAGCTGCGATTTCTGATATATTCTGCACATACGGAATAGCGCGTCTAACTCTGTTTTCATCATCGTTTCTTTGCTGGGTACGGTTGAACTTATTGCGTAGTACAAAGCTTCTTGGGTATCCATTCTTCTGGAACACTTTGAACAGGTATTCTTCTTCTTTACTTCTCAGTTCCGGCGCGCTGCGTTAATGGCTGGTTGGATGCTTGGTGTGGAAGTTCAAGATTTGATCCGTGTGAGTATTCTTCCTGTAGACACTGGTTTCCAAATTTTCTTCGCTTGTTCGTCTCACTAGAACGTCCAGGAATGCCTGGCAGCCGTCAACTTTAGTTTCTCTGGTAAATTCGATTCCTCTGAATACACAGTTCAGTAGTCGATACGATTCGTCCAATTCAGTTCTTTTTATGTAAGGTTTATTGTTTTTCTACCATAAAGCTGTCTGATTTCTGAAAATATCCCACGTCGAGTTTACTTTGATATACAACACACTCAAGAATTATTTGAAGTGTTCGATACCCTTTATCAGACAACGATGTTGCAAATAAGATAATCGATGAATAACAGTTACTCCCAAGGTTATGGGTGACTTGTAACTTCAAGAAGTGAGAAAATTGTCAAAATTTCTCATTCTTTATATCTGTTTAAATGTATATTCATTTAGTTTACAACCGAAACATCAGCTAGGATGGTAAATCTATGCACATGTTCTGTTGTAAACATATTCTTAATAATCCATGGCTCAAAGTTCAGAGAAACAGTTTCAACTTTTCGAAAGAAACTATCATCTCGCGACAAAGTTGGATGCAGAAGGTTTGAGCAAACGTCCATACAAAGAACTTGCACAGCGACACATACACGTTGATCATTAAATTTCTTTACGCTGAAGACCAAATTACAAGCAAAGAAAATCATTCATATATACTGGCTATCTAGCATTTTCGGAGGAAATATCACCGAAATATGACCTTCTTCAGCGCTGTTTCGCTTTCAACATTTTGCGACAAGTAACCCTATGCTCTACATAGCGCACTAGTTTCAATATAGAACTCCAGTATGTTTGAAAAACTCTTGAATTTTTAGGATACTTTTGAAGCTGATTTTGTATTGTACTCTTAAATTCCGAAAACGTCTTCTCTATTAATATGTGTATGTGTAAAAGCACTTTTGAAAACTAACTTTCTTCCTGGTGGAATTTCTTTTTTGTCACAAATTCAAATGTAACCCGTGTACAAGCAATAAAGCGCGTGCGTTCAAGCACTAATTTTTCAATGTTTTACCATGTCTATCTAACAGGGAGGGACACCGCATAACTTCAAAGGTGACTTCGGGGTGATGCGATACTTACATACAAAATATTACATACTCAAAAATTACTAATTAATACATTTATTTAAATACCGTGAGTCGTGACATACACGCTAAAATTAAGCGAATATTCAAACTACCCATTATCGTGTTAGCTGTCCTCTATATATTTTATTATTTTGTACGTGTCTGTTTCCTATGGAATGCGTCCCTCAAAACTATTGTCGCCGCTTCCAGCATCGCGACATTCATTCGAAATTTTAAGACTTATTTGTTGCATAACGATTCGACCTGTGTATTAACCGGCCTATACTTGACATTACATCATTATGTCTTGTTTCTTTTCATGCAGAAATTTTTACTGTGCCGTGGTAATTATGAGGCTCTGAGCTTTTTGTCACTACGAAATTCATAAATCTTGAAGTACGGAAAAGTCAAAAACAACCGAACACTGATCATGCATGTGTTTCAACGCTTGAAGCTGGATCACTCTTATTAGCTGAACACTGTGGTTCTTTGTACGGACTGTATCTAAAAGTTTGTACCTATCGCTAGTTTGCTGCGATTCTAGTTTTAGAAGCTTACTGAGGTTAATCATTTTAAGCTCCATCTTATTTCTGCAAAAATTCGAATTGAATAATAGGTTTTTAAAGACAGAGAAATGTAAACAACAAGCAAATATTTATTAGCATTTAATTTGAAAATTACTCATCTGCATATAATTTGTCATAATCACCACAGCTCATATTGAAAGCATTGAATTTGAGTTTTTCACATTTAGAGATGATCTAAACCCGTGCCAGTCGGAAACATGAACTTACAGTGCTTATTCCCACTTCAAGACTGAACTGTCGAAGATATTCGAATGCTGTACGTGTAAGTTTCACATGGAACACCCTCCCCTCCACTGTTACACACTCAGCCAACCTGGATATTTTTAAAGCTAATTTGGACAAATACTTGAGAGACAACCCAAACTTTGATACGATTTACACTACATGAGTTTTCCTGTTCTTCTTTTTTATTGTATATACCTCATAACTCCATCCTATGGTTATTGCTAAGCTAAATACTTTTTAGACCATTACAACTTTGAATCACTTTGAATCACTTTGAATAGGCTATTTCGCGGCACAACTTGAACTCAAGTTCGCAATTTTCGTTTGATCCTTCATCTCTATCACAAACGTATTCCGTTCATGAAATTGTTGCCTAAAATTATGGATCACCCACTTGTTGAAATATATTTCGCAAATTATTTGCTAGATCAATTAGAAATATACCTATCTTTTTACTATTGACACCGAAACCTGCAATCTCACCAAAGCTATTTCCTTTAAATCACTTCAACGCTATTTTATCAATTGGATAATAGTTGTAGATTAGTTTTGGTTAATTTACGACTCCTGTTTTCGCAGTAAATGCAGTCGTTTTGAATTTGCTCATTCTATGTCAGATTCAATATGTATGGAGGTCAAGCTTGCTAAATTTGCGCTCATCAGGTAAGGACAGTACTATCAGGATTTGCATATCATGAAACAGTGAAAGCAGGGTAAACGAGTTTCATTTTGTACCCCAATATTGTATAACGTTCGCGCGACCAACTTGTTCCATCACACTTTCCTAAACACATGCAAATGTGGTAAAACACACATAAGTATGTACAAAAATGCTAATTTGTTTGCATATTCATCACACGACCGGTTTCGTGCTGTTTGCTCTCATCTGGTAGGATTAGTACGATCAATTTCCGCATGCTCTGAAACAGTGGAAGAATGGTAAACGATTTGCGGCTGTAAACCATCAGTTGGAAAAGGTTGGCATGCCAAGCATTTTCACTCCCATTTGCACACATGTAGTTGGGGTTAGAACCAAGTTTTTAGAATATCTGCACTTGTGTGCTCTTCATTAAAACACACACTTTGCTATCGTTAGAGCGCATGTAACGTTGTTGCAGCACACAATTATTCATCCGAGAGACCAAGCTTTCTAGGGAAACATACAAATACCACATCAGTTCAAAGCATTCCTAGATGTTTTCGGTTATAGACTACTCATCAGTACCGGAAATATCCGGAATTTCTTATTGAACTGAAAACCGAAGCACTGCGATACACTAATATTCACAAGAGAATAAGTTGCACCATGACATGCCGAAACAAAATGTAATTAAAAAAGTGACGCAAACGGAACAGAAAACATGAAAGCGAAGTTCGAAAAATCCGAATGCATCCATTTCCTCACAAATTGGACGAACATAATTGACTATATTGGCAAGATTCAAGTCTAGATAATGTAGCGTTTTCGTGGTACATTGAAACAATTTAAATGAAAGAATTTAAGGGAATAAGATTGAGGGAAATTGGCTAAACTTCTCATACGAGAAAATTGAAGTTGATTATCGTAAAGTGTATTGATGTTTTATTTCTCGTAACGATTTGCGCCAAAGAAGGATAACCGACCACTTCGTATGGTGTCTCTACAAAATGAGAAAGAAAAAATCGAGACACGGTTTTAAGATATTTCGCAATACTGTCGTAATAAAATTAGCATTAGCAAAATGTATACGGTGTTTTAAAACTCACACTCTGTATTTCGAAAATCTCGATTGCATATGTTAAAAGTTATTCCATGAAATACTTCCACTAAAATGATCAAAACTTGGGCTTGTATTAACAAATTGAAATCCGTTTGATCTCAAATCTGTAATTTCAGAACATCATGTAAAACATTGCAATATTTTCCGGACATCACTATGTTCATGCAGTTTCATCACACACACCCCACGACCGGTTTTGTGCTGTTTGTATGCATAAGGTATCGACGGTTTGTTTAGAATCCGCATGCCTTCAAACAGTGGAGAAGTGATTAACAAAGTAGGAAGTTGTATGACACTATTGCATCAGATTGAAATCACCAACCTATTCAATCATATGTTCCCCTCCACTGTTACACACTCAGCCAACCTGGATATTTTTAAAGCTAATTTGGACAAACACTTGAGAGACAACCCAAACTATGATACGATTTACACTACATGAGTTTTCCTGTTCTTCTTTTTTATTGTATATACCTCATAACTCCATCCTATGGTTATTGTTAAGCTAAATGCTTTTTAGACCATTACAGCTTTGAATCACTTTGAATCACTTTGAATGCGTTTTAACAATCAAATACTCATCTGGATCCATTTCTATCAAACGCCACCGCACACCAACTATATCCAACAGTGGCATAGAAGTTCATACTTTGTTTATAATACTTTCATTTAGAAAAAACGATTAATGACAAGGAAATAAACTCGCCATGCTACTCAATAACTAGAAATTTACCTTTTTACGGAGGCATGATTTAGACAATTTCAATAAATAATTAAGACGTTGGAATTAGAAAATTTTGCAGCACATTTTTATGGGATAATTGTGATAATTCTCTCAATCTATTCTAAAGAATTACTTCAAAAATGGTACTGTATTCATATCATGGCGAAAGTATCTTCGTGTCACATATGTATTTGTTGAACATTCTACAGTCATCTTCTGAGAGTTAACTATAAATTTGATTCAGTTGCCAACTATTCTGCTCTATTCTTCTTTTACCAATTATCCGCGCTTTCTAGACCACCTCTATTGTCTGAAATACGCTACTCATACCGATATTAGATGTGCTGATCCTAAAAGTAGCGCTTCGAATAATTGAAAAGTATGCTAAATAAACTTTGGAACTAAAGACGCGACATTCTCAGCAGTATTCTAGGAAAAATCCTGTCAGGCATCTAGGCATAATCGATTCTGAAAACAAATGCATACCAAATATATACGTACTAAAGTACGCGGACTGTTATTCGTCGTTTTGAATCTCTTACAAAATTACACTGATAAATATTTTGAAACAACATCATCTTGAACTGTGATGCATTTCTTAGCACTATTCTTTAATGATAATTCCGTAACACTGCACAAAGTATAGCATAAACCTCAAGCTTCATTTATTAATCGATCGAAACCTATAATATTCATAACCTCCGTATATCCGAGACCCTTCATCTACTTCGGAAAGAGCTATGTTTCTAAATTATTTTATATATTATAATATATATAGCATGATATTTTGATTTCATACCTCTCTAATTGTATAGCGATATCTTCTAACAAACTAGATGTTAAATTTCGAATATTTTCAAAAAAATATTCTTCATTCTTCTAATGTTTGTCTGTACATCTAATTCAAAGTGTAAAGGGCAAAATAATCTTTTCTGAGCGACACAAAATACATTTTCCTATCTTGATAGACGAAATATCAGTAAATTGACTAAGCCAACAATTCAATTATTTGATTCTCAAGCCCGTGCAGCATTCTTGTTTTATTCATATTTTTGATGTATTTACTACTTACAATAAGAAGTAAGAAACATGTGTTAAAAAGTGGCGAATTATTTGGGGCGCGCGGGACACGATGTTGACAAGCACAAGTGAATACTGATAATTCGAGAATAAAAAATAGTTTAAAGCACGCATAAATACAAATTTAACAATATTCTTTCCGCCTTTGGTCAACATCAATGAATCATGGTTAAATGAAAATGTTGCACCTGGTAATATTATCTACAGTTGAATAAAGCACCAACAACCTTTTCTATCACTTATGACAACACACATATAACTTGATTAAACTCTCTGCATTGAGCAAAAAATCCTTTTAGCAAGCATTTCCATCATGCACACACCACAACCTGTTATGTGCTGTTTGCCAGAACCTGTGTACGGACACTACGAGAATGGATTCACAAGTCTTCAAACTGCGTAGAAATGGTAAGCGTAGTGTAAACTTAAATATTCAATTGCATGCATTTTCATCACACACACCCCACGACCGGTTTCGTGCTGTTTGCACTCATCAGGTACGGACAGAAAGATCAGGATCCGCATGCGCTTGTGTAAACTTGTTATTGTTGACCTGCTTCAGTCTATGTCGTCCATGGATGCACACCACAATCGCATGAATTTTTATGTTCCACAGCTTTTTGAATGACTAAACTGTCTGATTCGGGAGAAACAATCTCTTTCACGGCGCTTGTAACGATAGGCAGATCTCTGGGTGCAGTTGCACATCGGCGGCGTGATCTGCTTTCAGCAGCCAAGAGCTCTATCTGCTCCTCCCCAGCTTGCAGACCACGCTTTACACAATGCCTCCAAAGAGAGAGAGTGTAAACCGTGTAAACTTGTAGTCAGTGATAAATAAGGTTGGCACGAACAACCTGTTTAATCACATATGCCCAAGCATATTTAGATAGGCTGAACCTACGGGCCTTAATGTGTATGTGTGTTGGAATTGCAGGCAAATATGATTATAGTTTAAACTCCATAAGTTTAACCCCATCAGCATGTGTCTTGGCAAATGTGATTAATGAGGTTCCTTGTGCTAATCTTATCCAACAGTGAAAACAGCGAGAAACCGGTCGTAGAGTTTGTGTGATAGAAATGCATGCTTACATGACTGAAATGCATGTTCAGTTGCTCAATGGTTAGATTTTCCATCAGCTGTGTTTAATGCCATATGCACGTGAGTTCACATGGCTGAAGGTTAGCTCTAAAAAACTTTGTCATCGGTGACTTTAAAGTTTAATCTTTGTTTACCGTTTCTTCCCTGATCCAAGCCAAGTGAATCAGCGCTGTATGGCCCTTACTCGATAATAACAAAAGCAAGAAAGCAGCCGTGGAATGTTTATGTGATGTGAATGTATTCAAATAAAGATATATCTTTCAAGCATATTAGTGTTGTAGGTAGATTTTTACAGCATTCCAATCATTTCATACGCTACCTATTATTCTTTGTTGATTGTAAACTCAACTGTAATTTAGTTGGTTGAATTAATTAAATCTTTATCAGAATTCAAAGATTAATTACACAAACATTTCATTGCCTTACTTACCTGTATCTTTGAATGACATAAGTCAATCCCTCGTAGATGCCTTCTGAAAATGGATCTCGAGCTTGGATTGCAATTTGTACCAAATTTTCTGAAGTCAGTTTATGCTCCAGCAGATTACCAGCAAATGTGTAAAGCTGTGCGGAGAAATGACTCGCATGAGAGCAATTTATGATAGGTCAGTATAACAAAATGTTCAGGTTCCACTGCGTTGTCGGTGTCGTTGGCATTTAGCCAAGTTTGAAGAGCTGTCGTTTAAACTTTAATCAGGACACACCGGATATGAATAAAACGCGAAGTCGTCCGTCTTGGCGAAACTGACATTTTACCAACATTCTGCTACGTATGGTTTATCAAAACGGTCCATTGTTTATGTCTCATATGAGAGCGATAACACGTCACGTGATTAGATTTCGCGAACTGCCGGTTAAAATGGTCGGTTTGTATTTTGGCAGATGTAGTATTTTGTTAGAGAACTAGAGGCTCATTTTCGCCCCATATATCGATTATTATTTCAAGTCATTGCACCGTTTAGCTGACATTAAATTTTATTATCCAGTGGATAATAAACAAATCAAGTTTTAATAAAACTTCAAAAAATATTATAAGGCGACAATGTATTTATAAAACGCGAAAATCTTTTGTGAAATGTAGCAACTAGCTGACTTTCCGATTTCAACTCTTAAATTAGATACATGTTTTGGAATATTCTATTCCTTTTTTGGAGGTGTGGATTATATTGATGATGAGTGCTAATTACTTGCTCTAGGATGACGTGCTGCACAAGACAAGACCAGGAAGCCCCGGAATGATGGACTATGTCAATCGCGAACCGGTAATATATCGGGTTTCGAAAGGCTTACATGAGAACTATTAGACCAACAACATTTTCGGAAACATGAGGAGATTGACGACGTCAGCTGCTATCGAACGATAACCAATTCAGCATGCTCGGTCAAAGAAACCCGTGTGCAATGGGATTTAAGCGCACCAATTGACATGATATCAATTGGCAAGACAGATCGCGTTAACAACCTGGACAGTTTTGTTGTGGTTACTTAATTTGCTTAATTTGTTTTGTTCTTTGAAAGGTGCACTATAAAGTCGTTCGACCAATCGTCATGTTCATGTGTTGTGGGATTTGTGGGTGTAAGCGTTTGAGGGGTCGCTCTTGTTGACGAATCTGGACAGAATCTTTGATTGAATGTGAATCGCGGTGGTGACGAGACTAGGTAAACAACGCAATTGATGCTAGAACAAGGAAGACGGTTTGGGTTCGATGAAAATGGCGTAATCACATACGGTTTCCACCGCTATACAATATAACTCAGCCAGCGTGGGCGACGCTCTCTTTAGAGGCACTTCCAAGCTCCAGTATCTCAGCTGTTATTTCTATTCATCCCCGACTTATTCCAGATGCGAAGTTTACACCTGATGACGTCAAACAGACAAAACTCGGTTGTGGTGTGTAGGCGCGGGATGCTGAGAGCAACACTTTACATGGGTTACCCACCAGCGCCTCGAGCGCAGGATCAGGAATCAATTTGTGATTTTGTGTTCGAACATCGTGGTTCGTTGTACGAAACCCATTAAACAGTGACTTCACAGTTTAAATTTGTTTACCACTTATCCACTGTTTCAAGGCTCACTGAAACTAAACATACTTTTGGAAACTGATGACGTAAAACAGCCAAAAAATCAATTGTAGTATGTAAACGCGGGGACTGAGAATAACATTTTTCATTGCAAACCATATAAGTTTTATTTATCTCTTGCGTAGATAGTACAAGTTTCACTATCATTTCGTCTGCACACACTGTGCATAATGATCATTTTTTGTCTTCAAGTTTAACCTGCGGTTTTCCCAGAAGCAAAGTTCAAACAGAAGCTGTGTTAATGCAGAGGATGCCTTACCAACAAATGTTCATTTCCGTTATCTGATAAAATAGCCTGGATCAAGTTTGTGGATACTTTCTGAAGCGATTGAATTTGTGTGTATTTTTTAACAGTAAATTAGTAATAACATATGTTTACCACTTTGTCATGAGTTTGCCCCATTGTGTGAAAGCCCAGTTTTAACATTGCCTATCTCTTTGAATAATCTCATGAAATAATAAGTTTATATACGATAAATAGCAACCGCTAACTGTGAAAGTTTGCGCAAATCCGTTAACAAATCAATCAACGGCAGAAAATTATTTCCATTCTGCAACATTTGAACATCAATTTTAACCGAACTCGGACATTCCATGCTTAGGCTGCAGTGTTGTGGAAGTTGAAGGGCATTTTTTGATGAATTTTAGGTGATTTTTCAATTGTTTGCAGACTTAATATCTCTTGGGTAGCTATTTATGATAACGTAAAAATTTACGGATCGTTTAAGCAATAATTCAAGATCCATTGTTGAAAAAAACATATTAGTTCACAATAAACGCAGGATAGTATTATATGTACAAATGCCTATATACGTAGAAATTCCAAACAAAACGCACAGGCGCCGAATAATGTTATTACGGCAGTTCCGTTTTTTAGTGTGCTATTTCAAACATGCAATCACGATCTCGGATGTTGCTAGTTGATCGAAATTTAAATTAGATATCCAGGAGGTGCGAAGCAATAGTAAGGACTTCACATGGATGAATAAGAGCGTCTTGCATTCTTATTTGTTTGAGAGTACTCGGGTCAAAAGGCCTGGTGTGCTCAGCGTATGACATCTTATAAAAACCATTGGCAAGTTTACATGCTCGATGACATAAACGGTCCAGGAGCATAATTTGTTTTGGACAATGGTGTCTAAGTTTCAGCATCATAGTTTAGAAGCGGTTGTATATACGAATAAAAGAACCTTGAAATAAGCGTCTAAATATTCACGGTAACAGGCCCAACAGCCGGAAAGCACATTTCCAAACAACTTCAAAATGTTAACCATTTCAAACGACTACAACTTTTAACACCTAGGTCCATTTCTTAGTCTGATTAATCCAGTATATTGTTCTCCGAATCTCATACGTATTCAACAGTTGGTAACTTTCAGCACATTAAATCAACATGACTAGAATTTTAATCAGTGAGTGGAAACTACTACTCAAATCTGAAGCGCACATTCATATGTTTTGATTAGAGCTGGCGATGCTCTAGTGGAACCTTCCAAAACATCGTGAAAACTTACCACGCCGTCATCTTTCGAGTAGAATATCATCACTTTATCGGAACCTGTGTGACAGTTACTTGGTAAATTCCACTCGTTGAACAAGTAGTATGCGAACACCGAAGCGTAATTCAGCAAGCGATCCGGGTCTTTATTGCTGTGTGATAGGAAATTGAGATAAATATGTAGTACAAAATCCCGGAAACTATAAATTGTGACTTGGAATACAGCAAGTTTAGCCATTCGTTTGATCATCCTCAAGAAGACTTAATTTCAAACGGTGCTGTCACTCATTTAAAGATCGAGAAGCGAAGAGTAAAAAGATAATGGCTGTATTCGTGTACACGAATTTTATCAAATATTTGGCTAAGGTTAATGCTTCTACTTTATTCGAACTTCTGCTGAGGGATTTGGATTAAGATTGAATGCATTTACAATAGACCAATAAAATGTGCTACGGTTTGATGTATAAGATTACGAGCATAAACGTCATATTAATGACGCCATGTTTACCATTCATATAACAAAGGCGTTCGATGAATAATCGAGGATTCGAAATTCTTGTCAAATCCGAGGCATTTTAATGAATTATATATTGCTCTCATTGACCAGATCAGGATTTACTGGGATACTGGATGATAAAATGATGAACATTGAACGTGAATGAAAATCCAGGTTCCTTTGTAGTGATACTACGCACACTTTATGCTTCATCTATATTCCATAACATTCTGCATTCCATTCAAATAATTTATTCAAATATTTTTTACTGTTAAAGTATCAAGGACACATATAATTTGAACTTCCCGTGCTTCGACTTCTCCGAGCTCGCGGTGACTTATGATTGTGGGATCAATTTCTATACCGATAATGACACACGTTCAAACAATTTTCACTTGCACTTTCTCCCATATCCGAGGTAATTATAACTACCTTCTTAATTCGTGGAATAAAAAATAGAACATATTTCCATGGGTGTACTGAGCTGCATCAATTAACGTTCGTTTTGTTTATTATGTGGCTCACCATTATCACCTCTGCGTATTCCGATTTACGAATCATTCGTAAAAAGCTGACCCCGATGACACATATTTCTTATTTAAACATTACGATCGAATTTATATCGCTGATATTCGGAGTACATTTTCTGCGAATATATTTGGGTGTAAACAAAGTAATACTTGCATGCCACTATTTCATAGGTTTCGTACAACGAACCACGATGTTCAAACACAGAATAACATAGTGATTCGTAGTCAAGCACTCAAGGCGCTTATGGATGACCAAAGTAATGTGTTGCTCACATCCCTATCCTTTACACTACACTACCGGTTTCTGGCTGTTTGCCGTCATCAGGTGGAGACAGTAAGATTAGGTTCCATGAGCTTTGAAACAGTGGATAAAAGGTAAATAAACTTATACTTGAATGCGATTGTTACACAGGGTTCGTACAACAAGCTCACTGAACCTAATCTTACTGTCTCCACCTGATGACGGCAAACAACCAGAAACCGGTAGTGGAGTGTAATTTCTGGGGATGTGAGCAACAAATCATATTTGGGTGTAATTATTACAGAATTCGTTGTGTTTTTACAATTAGACTAGAACTGAAATTTTGAAAATTTTCGAATGATGCTTCGTCGTTCTCTTTCGCCTGTCTGGACCAAAATGATTTTACAGCAAATTAAAAATTATTGCTACACAAATTTGTGATTTATTGTACCACTTCCTACGATCTTCTGATTTGAAAACATTTCCACCCACTTCGAAACCAATTATCCTCCAAAATATGTAAGGCCATTAAAATCATTAAAGGAATTTTATTTTCCGAAAGCAAAATCGGCAGAAGAAATCCCCAAAACTCTGCCAATATAGTAAAATCGACTTTCATAAAGATCGATGACTAAATTGGATATTTTCTAGCTGGCCTTATCACAAATAAATTCGATTATTGTCGTTGCTATTATAATAAACAATCCGTACAATTGTATTGTGGTTCCATCCCTTGTACACCACTACCGGTTTCTGGCTGATTGCCGTCATCAGGAGGAAACAGTAAGATCGGGTACAGTGAATCTTCAAACAGTGGTAAAGTGGTTATAAAAGTTAGACTTGTACGATGCGGTCAAACAGCCTGAAACGGTTTGTAAGGGATGAGGATGTGAGCACCACAAAACATTAGTCTTTTATATGAGCCTGGAGCACTCGGCCAAGTATCACTTTGTGATTCTGTAATTGAACATCATGATTCTTTTTAAGAACCCAATACAACAGTGGCATACAAGTCTAACTTTGTCAATCCGTACTATTGTTTACGTAATCAAGCGTGGTTTCGACGGTGTTTATACATCTAATCAATAAATATAATCTGCGTGTTTGCAGGGTTTGCCAAATCACTGTTATTATTGGCACCACACATTTAGCAAATCATATTATATTACAAAATATAAGATTAAACTGTGGCCAGATAGAAACGAAAATTGCTTGAATGTTTCCAAGCATCTTATGCTTGGTTGTCATGCTTACAACAATTTTCAGGTTCAAGATTTATGGTTAAAATGCATTGAAGCGTTCAATAACCAGATGATCAAACTATAAATAAAATGTATCTGTCCTCGTGAACGGGGTTACTTGAAACTCAATGAATACGGAGATGCTGGAAAATATCCATTCAACAAACATCCATTCCTTCCATGTCTTGTTTAATCTGCGTTTCATTAACAACTCATATTAATCCTATATGTTTTCAAGGTCGCGAGATAAAATGGTAAAAATTAAAACGCAATTTACGACGACTAAACTGAATAAATAGAAGGAAAATAATGATGCGTGGCAATTGTTGGCTATATATTCCGCTTACGAATATAAAATCATCAGTAAAATTATAGTCACAGCGACCCCTATTTGGGATCGTCGCCACCCTTCAACCTGCTTCCACCTCAGGCTTGCGCATTATGGTCGTCCTGGTCCTGGTGCCAAGTAAGCTTAGAGGTGAACACTACATAGTCTTCCAAACTCCCATGCTCTACAAATCTTAATTTTTCTTAATTATTGGACTGCTATGATCATCGTATAGGTGCTTATTCCTGTTTTCTTCCGCACGTGATAAGATTTTACTTAATGAACGGGGTAAATTTGGAAGCATATATTTTCTCAGCTTTTATTTGTGTCCATTTTACATAGGGTATGTTATGAAGGTAAACCTTTAAGATGGTCGCACTTGTGGTACAAAAGAGAGATATGGAAGCTTTTGACCTTGAATTCAAAATTGAGAAGAACATGCTCTAAACAAATAGCTTTGTAGAGCATAATGTAGAGCAGTCTATAAGCAGATACTGTAGTCTCTTGCCTAATGCAAATCACACCGACAGTGCGCAAAGTCTACTGAGTAGTGCTTATCGCAGTGATAGTAGCGGGAGAGGTTGCTCCTCCGAAATTAGACGGTTCATTCATTCATTCCACACGCTGTGGAGAATGAAACCTTCATTCATGGTTGACATCGGCAGAAGGAGGTCAACCTTGTGAGGATTACGGTCAACGGCGGTACGCGGAATGTGTACCTGTGGCACTATTCTAACCATTCACATATCAAATTTTCTGTCCGTGGTGATTGATTGATTTAATTATTACGTACAATATCTTATACATGTCAGCCTTTTATACTCTCAAGGTAATTCTGAGATTTTTCTTCCAGAAGCATCTTTATTAACAATATAAAGTTACTTCTTACACAAGATCGATATTATACTAAAAGTGATCGATCTCTCACTTATATGATTGGATAAAACAAATCTGAAGGTAATGATCGGAATTTTGATTAATTTACTCGCATGTTCGCAAGTGGTAGAACATAATTTACTCCACACATTATTCAAGCCTTATCAAGACAAACGCAAACTAAAGGCTGACATATAATCAGTGTATAATTTTTCAAGTTATACATACGTGAAAATCAAAATGTAATACATTTTCGAATACGAAGATACCAACCATACATCTTTCATTCTCATTATCACTTGACTCACCCAACTTTGAGTTTGTTCACCAGCGCAATGGCAATAATTGGAGTCGGGTTATTTGGGTTGCATTCTGCAATTCCCCGATCTGAGGTGCGGAATTCTTTGAGCAGTGAGTTCAACCTGTTAACTGCAAGGAATATAGATGAATACACTTGCTGTTAGTTGTTTGACCGGTCTACAATGGAGACACCAAAAATCACGCGGTCCTCACGTTACGATGTATAAAGCATGGCAAATTACACAGAGGTTGTTGACAGAGAAATGTAATGTAATAATGGCTAATTCGAACGTTGTTTGGAAAGTGGACGAAAATTCTTTTGATGATTAAACATTTAAAGCTCAGCTCGCCTCTGTGATAAAGAATATCCAGAATTAAAATGTGAGCGTTTAGTATATAAACTTGACTAAATACTAAGGTCATGCTAATTTAAAACAAATGCTATTCTCAAATAATGCTTGATTTGAATGCCCAAAGTAAATCTTGAGACTGTACAACAACTGATTAAGCTTCGAGAAATGAACAAAGTATTTGCAATGAGAATATAATCAGCAGCTGTCACGAAGGGTATCAGATTCCAAAGTGTATAAATTTACGTAGTTTTCATCAATTAAACCGCATCAAATTATTAGAATAGTGCGAAGTTGTCTGTGCTTTTGGGTGAGGAAGGATCTTATATTGCCAAATATTATTTCCCACTGGTAAATTTTCTTACAAATCTGTTTCAGCTAAGAAAATTGTGAACCTTTTGTATCATAGATGCTATACTGAAACACAAAATACAGACTGAATGCGTGTTATGAAACAGAGTTTAGCGGAATCACGTTATGAATATCAGTATTGCTTTGGAAAAGGAATCATTGATAACAAACCACAAGGTTTCATCGGAACCAACCTTGCTGCCCGCTTACTGAAAGCAACCAAAGCAACGAAGTAGTGATTCGTAAGTGAGGTGGTCCTAATTAAGCATACACAACATGTCAATGGTTCACTTGTGAATCAACACTGCGCGTAAACTGCTTGAAAAATATAATATACGTTGCTCAGAACTCTGGCAACAGTAATCATCTTGTGGTTCCGGGTATAGAGACAGCGAGATCTGTTCAAGTGAGCCAAGAAACATTGGTAAAGCGTTTATCCGTATATTCAATTCAATTCAATTCAATTCAATTCAATTTAATGGTCTAAAAAGCACATAGCTTCACAATAATCACAGAATAATATGCGAATTACAAATAACATAGGTGGTAAAACGGGATTTGTTTGCCTACTGATCAGTTCAGGAATCACGTAAAAATACATAGAGCAGAAATTGTTTTCAACCAGTTTGATGGGGTAAATATGTATAGTTTACTTCGATGCATGGGTTCAAAGCGTTATGATGCAGAATATATTGTTTCAATGTTTGGATTGATCGACATGAAGTTGTCCAAGTTCGATTTGAATATATCCAACTTGGGTGAATGTGCAACGTTACGGGGTAGGGAGTTCCAAGTAAAACATACAAGTACAGAATAAAAATACCTTCGACAGTTCAGCCTCGAGTCGGGAATAAGTACTGTGTAGTTATGACTCCGGCTTTTTCGTGGTGGTAGTCGTGTGAATAGTTGAAATCGCAACTAGGTACGTTTTGTAGAACGAATCAGATCAGAAACAAATTTTATATTACTAGTCTGAAAGATCAATTTTTTTCGAAATTACATTTATCAAAGCAATCAAGACACCGACACAGTTCCGGTTATCAACAAAACGATTTTATGTTGGTCAGCAGTGCTGAACCTGTGATAAATACTAAATGAAGGAATAATTATTTGTTTTGTTCATATATCCAGCACTTCACTCTAAAGCCGGTTTATAGCTGTTAGCTTTCATCAGGCTAAAACAGTAGAACTAGCTCCAGTGAGACTTCAAACAGTAGAAAAGTGGTTTAACAATGTTGTTCTCGGTAGCCACTGTTCATTAAGATTCGTACAACGAACCACAAGGTTGGAAGACTAAATCATTGAGGGATTCCTAATCAATTTTAAAAGTGATCACTCTCAGCACTTATCCTCCATAACTGGATTCTGTGTGTTTGCCTTCAGCAAGTCGCTAACGTAAGGCTAGCATTATCAATGATCCTTGAAGCAGAAAATAATTATGCTCATTTGCATGCATTTCAATCACACACCCACCGACCGTTTTCGTGCTATTTGTAATCACCAGGTAGAAACAGTAAAATCACGATCGGTTATTGCTGGAAACAGTTGAAGAATGGTAAACGAATAGCGCTTGTATGCCACTCATGGATAAAGTTGATACAAAACAATGTTCAACCACATGAGCCCACACTGGAGTATATAGAAAAGCTCATTCGCATACATGTCAATCAAACTCGCACCCCACGACCAGTTTCGTGCTATTTGCACGCATTAGTTAGGGGCAGTAAGATTAGGATCCGCATACGCTGGATGCAGTGGATGAATAAAAGTTAAGATGAGCTTGTATGCCACTGTTGGATAAGGTTGGTACGACCAACCTGTTCAATCACATGAGTCTACACTCATGTAGACATGGTTTGAAACAATGACCATGAACAAAAAAGCTCATTTGCATGCATTTCCATCATTCACACACATCACGACAGGTTTTGTGCAGTTTTCATTCATCAGGTAGGGACCGTATGATCAGGATCCGAATGTGCTTGAAACAGTGGAAGAATGGAAAATAAAATGCGCTTGTGTGTCACTTTTGGATAACGTTGGTACTACCGACCTGTTCAACACATGTAACTAGAGTTATACTTGAATGCCACTGATACGTAGGGTTTGTGCAACGAACCACGATGTTTAAACACATAATCAAAAGTGATTCGTGGGCAGCCACTTAAGGCGATTATGGATGACCAAAGTCATCCAAACAGATGCGATGTAATTTGCTTGCTTCGGAAAATAACCGCAATCAGGTTTCAAGTTTCAAATAGAGCATTTTAACCTCTATATTGAATCAATATTACTAGCGTTTACAGTCAGATAATTGAAAAGCACGCTTCAATCAATGGGCCGAAACCGGTAAATTAGAATATCATAAACACACTCAAATTGCTTTATTTTAATTTCTAATCACATAGGTATGAATATAAACAGCAGTCTTCAAGTGAATAAATCGTTACGAGACATTCATAAGTGCCATTAAAACTAGGTCGACACCAAGACAACTAAAACTATATTCCCTCACGATACCGTGATGTCGTAGAGATTAAGGCAATGAATTGACTTATATCGCAAAAGATGTCTGAGGGATTCGTACTTCATACGTTATCTGTCAATAGCTAGAGCTAGCAAATATCACACCCAGCCTTTATGTACGCTACCAACAACACCCGCTAACCCGTCAATAATTTTCCGTTACCGTCCGTATAGATTCCATGCGGACTGAATTATTCGGAAAGATTAATAATTCCCGATCTACTGTACGTTCGAAATCTCTTTATCAAACGGGACAGAGCTATTCATGAGCTCATCATTTTTGAGGTCAATATAGAATAATGTGAATGCATATGCATTGATCATTTATAGCCTAGGGCTGATGCATATCTACTTGCTTTTGTTGATCAAGGAATTTGAACAACACAATCTAACAACTATTTAAACTTAACCAGAATTTCGGCACCCAAGTACTACATCGACTCACTTTTCTGTTCCTTACAAATGATTGATTAAGGGCATTCACATAAAACGAAGAATAAACTTTGTTTCCCAAGCACTCAAACACGAAAAACTCACTCTGATTCACTGTCAGCAAAAGGTTCGGATCGCAAACATAAGTTTGTGCGTGTTCATAACTGCCCTTTCTCGGCAAACACTGCTCCTTCGAGTGTATGATGTGCGGATAATTTTGAACTTGTGTTTGGAATTCAAGTGGATAATCCGCCGACACGATTAGACCGGTGTACAACGCAGAGAGTAGAACAACGAAGTGTAGCATTATGTCTTGAGCGCCGTGAACCAAGTTAATCTGAGGCTTTCACACAATTCACGCCGCAGTATTATATGCACTTCAACAGGCAGCTTGTTTGTGTTTCATATCATTTGTTGGACACGAGACCTGACGGGGTTTTGTTTATACCATGCACGATCGAGCTGCACGATGGACATCCGTCGGCTGAGGCCATCAATATCGTTGTACTTATGCTGGTAATCTAATTAGTTACTCGATTGGAGACATCAGCTTATGCAGGAGGCGAAATGTGGCAATAGTTTAATGACACTGTTGAATTGGGTTGTAACACAGAAGAAGATACGCAGAACCAGATCTCACTGTCTCCACCCACTGACAACAAACTGCCTGAAGCCATTTGTGGTGTGATAGTTATGGAGATGGCAGCACCCCAATATATTATTTATCTTATTTTGAGAACAGTTACCTCAGTCGCTACATGCTTTGTGTTATAGCGTAGACGTAATGATAAGTTAATTTATATTCCACTGTCTGTTATCTGGGCTCATACGATGTCATTGCTCGCATGCATTAGGGTTCATTAGTCCTATGTTATAAGGTATACTACACCCAAAATGTGTTCAAAATATATACCACGGCTACATCTTAGACGGGCTTAGATAAGTCTAATAGGCAGACAGAAGAATACGATTAAAATGTGAACTTATAGAAATTTACACGTTAATTCCAAACTAACTTGACACAAGTGCTTTAGCTAAGAATGTCCATCGCGGGCTTCCGTATGATATGCAGAAATCTGCTTTCTAGCACAACACAAGAACAAAAAGTGCCGAAGAGTCCGACAAGGACTATCGGGTTTCGGAACGATTGCATCAGAACGGTTCAAGAGACAACATCCTCAAAAACATGAGCATGTGGAAAACGTTACCCGCTATCAAACTAGATGTCATTTGTCACAATCTGTCAATGCAGCTTGTAACAACATTGTTTTACTCTACATAACAATTGACCTTGATAATTCACTTTCCGTTGATTCGTGTTCCGTGATGGATTCCGCTGCACCTTCGTGCACCTTTTGGCTACCGCGATAAACCTTTCATCTCCTGTGCTTTTTCTCCAACATTCTTGGAGACATTATTGTAGTGGACTGACCACTACAACATGCTGAGGGGTTGAATCCTACCGGTTGACAAGAAAACGATCAGAAACTCATATCAAAGTGACAACCGGCCAGCTTCAGGTCAGTGTTGTGGTTATATTATTTGCCAATATAAAATATGCTTATATATTATGTAACCGTGGCATTTAATTATAACTTTTGTTTACCACTTATCCACAGTTTCAAGGCTCACTGAACCTAATCTTACTGTCTCCACCTGATTCTATTCAATTCAATTCAATTCAATGGTCTGAAAAGCACATAGATTTACAAAAACCACAGAATAATATGCGAATTACAAATAACATAGGTAGTAAAACGGGGTTTGTTTTCCTACTGATTAGTTCAGGAATCACGTAAAAATACATAGAGCAGAAATTGTTTTCAACCGGTTTGATAGGGTAAATATCTATAGTTTACTTGGATGTATTGGTTCAAAGCTTTATGATGCAGAATATATTGTTTCAATGTTTGCATTGGTCGACATGAAGTTGTCCAAGTTCGATTTGAATATATCCAAGTTGGGTGAATGTGCAACGTTACGGGGTAGGGAGTTCCAAGTAAAACATACACGCTCGGAATAAAAATACCTTTGACAGTTCAGCCTCGAGTCGGGAATAAGTACTGTATAGTTATGACTCTGGCTTGTTCGTGGTGGTAGTCGTGTGAATAGTTGATTTAGGGGATGGTTGTGGGTATGCAGTATATTGAACATAAGAATCAAGTCGCCTCTAAGACGGCGGTAGCGAGAGTCAAAGAGATTGAGGCTTGTAATCCGATCTTCGTATTGTTTATGTTTTAAACCACGTACGAGCTTGGTGGTCCGATGATATATTCTCTGATGAAAGCAAACAGACAGAAACCGATCGTGGTGTGTAAGTGCCAAGGATGTGAGCAACACATTACTTTGCTTATATTTTGTTTTTCGTTTTATATACAATAAACGCCTTTGCCCGATTGGTTTTCGGTTGTGCTGTCAGATACGTGGGTGATCGCGATTAGCGTTGGATAGAGTGACTTCACGAGTGAATCAGAACAGAATCTTTAAGTGGGTGTTAATCGTGCCGGGTGATGTGCTTTTCGTTACACCGAGTGACCTAAAGATTGTGCAAACAGCGGAATGGACGTTAGAGCATTAAACGTGATTTGGCCTCGGTTGACCTAACTAATCACATCCGGCTCCCCTCACGTTTTATTAATCTCAAGTCAAAACAGTATTCTTACAACATAAAGGACACTATATTTTCCAGATTTCGCAGTTTAATCATATGAAACACAGAACTCCATAGAACGCTTATTTGGTGTTGTAATGCTTTGTAATTAGTTTGACTTGTTGCAAAACATTTGATTTTCCATCAAAACTGACATGCTGTGGTGACTTGTGTTAGACATTTCTCATCACGTGATTTTTCAGTAGGCA
>JACCGJ010025509.1:0-57509 GCA_013407085.1 Atriophallophorus winterbourni | reverse complement strand
AAGCGTTTATTCTTATTGTGATTTGGATATCCTCGACGATCGCGATGCCAAGGGATTATCCGTGTTGTATTTAGGAAGCACCTCGTTATAAATGATGCTGGAAAAATAAGGATACATTTCTCTTCACCAGTACGGTGAGAGGTCAGCTAAAGAAGAGTTGTGTATTAAACAAACAGAACTTTAGCATTTACTTACTTACCAAACAACGCTAAAAATGGTGAACTACCTAATCTTGCATAAAAATTAGGGGGAGAATTCAGGAAAAAACTCACACCAGATGCAGTCCAAACCCTGCTTAAAACTTGCGACAGAACTGCAGGATATAAGTTCTTCTAAAAGACGGTTTCAGAAATTTACCACCCTGAGGCTGAAAAAGTTTTTCCTGGAGTCTAGTCTACATCGCTCCTTAGCAAGTTTGAGTGAATGGCCCCGGGTGCCCAGCTCGGGACTTAAAGCAAGGAGTCGGTCATGATAACGCCACTTATCCCCTTCAAGATCTTGCAGGTTTCAATTAAGTCGCCTGTCAAACGACGGTGTGTAAGTGAGAAAAGATCTAGGGACTTAAGGCACGCAGCGTAAGGTTTCCCTTGCTGACCCTCAATCATGCGAGTTGCGAGAAGCTGTACGCATTTGAGTTGAACGATATCCTTCTTGTAGTTTTTTGCACCACGCCTGAACACAATATTCTAAATGCGGCCAAACTAATGCCTTGTAAAGGGGCAGGAATACATCGGGTCTTCTGCTGGATAACACGGATCTCAGCCGAAAGAGAACTTTGCGAGCACATTGAGCTGCAGCGGCGCATTGGTCCCCCCATTTGAAGTCAGTCCTAACTAGTACTTCCAAATCCTTAACACGCTGTGTGGCGCTAACAGTGAGAGAATTGCCCGACACCTGAACTGAAATCTTATCAACCAGTGCTGACAAGAGTTGGCTGTTAATAAGGTTCAGTGAGAGGTCCCACTGGTATAACCAGTTTATGACCCGTTTAAGGTCGTGCATCAAGGTATCTTCATCCGTTGATCCGATAAATTTCACATCATCCGCGAAAATGAGGCATGGGCACTTCAATGCAGAGGACAAGTCATCGATGAAAATCAGGAATAGAAGAGGACCAAGTACCGAAACTTGGGGTAAACCACTGATTACGTCGGTTTGATTCGACAACGAAGATCCTACCCTAACTCGGAATGTCCTACCTGTTAGGCCTTTATCCAAGCAAGTAGACTACCCCATATGCCTTTTGCCGCTAAATAAGAAGGTTTGTCAGGCAGGATCTACCCTTGAGAAATCCATGCTGAGTTACACTCATTGGAGAATGCCGACAAAGATGCTGACAGATTTTGTCACGCAGCAGTTTTCTATTACTTTCGAGACGATGCTAGTCAGGCTGACAGTTCTATAGTTCTCAACAGTTAAGCTGCAACCAGCCTTGTGTATTGACACGATTATGGGTTCTTTCCACTCACTAGGAACCACTCTCATGTTCAAGCATGAATTGGAGAGCTTGCATGAGTGTTCTGTAAGCAATGGGGCATGATTCTTTAGCATAATTGAGTGGATACCAACTGGTCCCTCAGCTTTGTTGACGCGAACATGGATAAGTGCTTCATACACTCGGATTCCATGAAGGACAACTCATCTAGTGCAGTAGCGCCAGGTAGTAGATTGAACGAGCTAGACGAAGCATTTGAAGACGTTTCACGTCTCTGAACGCCACTCAAGAACCTAGAGAAGGAAGTCGCCTTAGACAGGTCGTTATCGGCTACTTTTCCGCCCTCCAGATTTAAATCTCAAATGTTTTCCTTGGTTTTTCCTTTTGATTGAGCGTAGCTATAAAATCCTTTACGATTGGATTTAGCATCCCTAGCTAAGGATAACTGAAACTCCTGTTTGAGCAAAAGCTGTAATTTAACACAAGCGTTCCGAGCGGTTTTGTATCGGACCCAAGAACCAGAAATGAGAGATAGCTTATATTGCCGCCATAAAAGATCTCGTTTACGGGTAGACCGACGAACTCGAGGAGTCCACCAGGGCTGCATATGATGCTTTTTCACGACTTGCAGCGGAGCGTGCTTGTCTTGTAACTCCTTAAGATACTTACAAATTCTATCCCAGTTGTCACTTATATAAAATCATTAGAGAACTGAAAGAAAGATTTTGAAATCTGTAGAAGAAAATCCCAGTCTACAAGCCTAAAATTTCGTCTACGGCGAGCAATATGTTTGTGAAACCGCAATACCGCTTCGAAGCTTAACATTACGTGATCGCTTTTACCGAGCGGTGGTATGTATTTTAAAAATCTAACGGCTTCGGGCTGGGACGACAATACTAGGTCGAGAGTGGATGGAGTACATCTATTACGAAACCTCGTAGGATCACACACATGCCAATGCAGCGCATGATCATAGAGCCATTTAAGAACCATTTCGGATTGCTTGGTGACTAAACCTACAGGGACGGCCCAATTTATGTCTGGAAGGTTGAAATCACCTAAGATGATTATGCTGAGAGCTGATTGAAACAATCTGTCGAGCGTCTCAATAAGATGTGTAATCTCCTGCTGGGCTGCACTGGGTGTGACGTAGACACAAGCAATTGCGAGGGCTGACTTATAGCATGGCACAGGACTATAAACAGCTGATAAGTTAATCGTGTGTCCAGAATTTCTGTCGGTGGAAATATTCAAAGAAGTGCCAACCACTGCCAAAGTTCTTCTTCTTCTTGATAGACGACAGGGGTCAAGCCCTTGTAAGCCTCATCTCTTTATATCAGCAACATAGTCCAGGACAACATCAGTTGAAGAAATCCTGTCCAGTGTTGTTCAGCATCGCCGTGATTACAGGCAATACCTTATCCACAAGTTGCTTGAATTGGTTTTCAGATCTTGCTGAAATAACCTCTTCCGGGAGCGTATTCCATAAGTTAACAATTCTTGTTGAGAGCGTGAATCACTGTGGTAGGCGTAGTGTCCTTCGATTTTTAAGCATTAGAGCATGGCCACGGGTTCTTGAGTCCGTGATGAGAGGGAAAACTCGCGCAACTCGTCACCATAAGCTCCCAGGATATGAGACGAGTTAGCAGTAGGTCGTAGCGCACACGCCTAATACTGAGCGACATGAGTTTGAGGCGTTGAACTCCCTCCACATAAGGAATTGATTTCAATCCTTGCATTCGTTCCGTCGCCCGCCTTTGCAATTTTTCCAACTGGTCACGTTCTCCCTTAGTTTGTGGATAGGTGGCTGGCAAACCATATTCCAAAACTGGTCTGACGTATGTGGAATAAAGAATGTGAAACATTTGTGGAGTAATCGCCGAAAACGACCGACTAATAGTCCACCATGCGCGGTTTGCAGCAGCAGCTTTTCTGTTCGTATCCTCCTTGGACTCAAGCGACGGAGTCACAATTTACCCGGGTAACGTTCAGTATCAACCCACTTCAGTTGATGATCCCCGAGGAAGTACGTACCTTCAGGCGTGCTTGGCCCCAAAAGCATTACAGTGCATTTCTGTCGGTATACATGAAGCTGCCATTTTACCGTCCAATCAAGCCATTTGTTCAATGCGTTCTGGGAAATGTTATTATCAGCAGAAGAGCTTACTGTACCCCAAACTTTCAGATCATCTGCGAAAAGTAGACAATTCATATTTGATGAGTCGGGGAGGTCATTACGTATACTTTAAAAAGTAACGGGCCGAGAACAGATCCTTGCGGAACCCTGGAAGTTGGACGTGTAATCTGCGATTTGACTCCGTTAACCTCCACCCGTGTATAACGGTCAACAAGGAAGTCTTCAATCCAAGTTAGTACAGGTCCCTTTACACTACGAGCACGGAGCTTGAGCAATAGACGTTGAAATGGAACACGGTCAAAAGCCTTACTGAAGTCAATGAAGGAAGTGACTACCGGGTGACCCAAATCAAGTTCAGCACACTAGTGCTCGCGAGCAGTGATGAGATTTGATGCACATGATCGTCTTGGCGTAAAACCATGCTGAGCAGATGTTAGCTGACTGGTTGTAAGGAGAAAATCTTCAATCTGTTTTTTTCAGCAGTCGTTCCAGAGTCTTACCAACAACCGAAGTGAGGATAACCGGTCAGTAGTTAGCCGGATCACTGGTTTCACCGTCCTTATACATTGGTTTGACAATGCCGTATTTCCAATCTTGAGGTAACCTACCATACCTCAGGGATAAATTGAAGATTAGCGCCAGTAGTTTGTGTATATTAGTCGACAATACCTCTAAAAGCTTTGGGTGTATATCGTCTGGGCCAGGTGCTGAGTGTACATCGAGTCGTTCTAGTAAATACTGCACCATATCTGGCGAGATCGAGATAACCGGCATTTCGGGACTGCTCTCATGAATTGGAAACGTCTCCTCTGTGTAAACCGAATTGTACTGAGCGGCGAGAAGAACTGTTTTACGTTCATCTTCATGTTGTTGTTGTTGTGTGATGTATCGCACCGATAATACAGTACTCTTTCGAGTCCCGACGCAAACCATACAAACTCAGTTCAAAAAGCACGTTTAGAAAGCATTTTACAGTGAAGACGATAGTGGTAAGACACAGCTACTCCAGCACCAGTTTTAAGAAGGCTTTTGGAAAGCAGGATCATGTTAGGAATCGGCAGTTCTCAATCATTCACCTGAGTGTGTGAAACACTTATCGGTTACGGCGTGCTGTTTGCACTCATCAGGTAGAGACAGTAAGATCAGCATACGCGTTCACTTGAAACAGTGGAGGAATGGTATACAAGTAGAGGTTGTATGCCACTGTTGGATAAGGCTGTAACGATAAAACCTGTTTAATCACATGTGTCCAAGCACATGTTTAGTGGAGTTAAACCCATAAACATGAACAAAAATATTTACTTGCATGCATTTCCATCACTCACACACACACACACACCACGACCAGCTTCGTGCTGTTTGCATCTACCAGGTAGGGGCAGTAAGATCATGATCCGCGTGCGCTTGAAACAGTGGAGGAATGGCAACCAAGTAGCGGTTCCTGGGTGTGCGTGATGGAAATTCATGAAATTTAATATAATAGTGGTTCTGTTGTGTAGCGATGATCTATAAATTGTGCCAATCTTTCCGAATAGCCAAAAGTCGGAAGTTTGAGTTTTTCGAATTGCTCTCTGAATTTGTGTCTTTGCATGATAGGAAATTTAGCCGATAATGTTTCTACCGTGCATTTGCGAAAAATGGTTGTCGAAGCCTGTGATATCACCTAATAAGAGAGTTTTTTCAAAGACGGTGGTCCAAACATTCAAAATTTGTCTACCTACGTATCTTGAAGATATTTGCAACAGCAACGTTTTGCGCTACTAAAGTTTCAGCGATGTTAAGCCATTGTTTATAGTGTTGTTGATTTTTTGACTAGACAGATTAGACTGCGTTCTTTACGAACATTAAGATGTCCTCTTTATTTATTAGACACTCTGTAAATTCATGTCGACAGTAACGATTCAACAAAACTCTTCCCATGTCCTTCTCATTGATTAGTGCTAATTTCAGTAAACGTTATTCACATTTTAGTGGAAAATTTCATTTTGCGAACCATAGTGTAACTGCGGTGTCTGTGACTGTTTGTGAACTTATCATTGTACAAAGTTTGGACAATTGTTCTAAGACGTGTGTCTGTTTATTAAAAAAATGTCTCATTGTTAGAATTGATTACACTGAGATTTTATGCAATCTTTTGCAATGTGATCTTGAAATTTTAATTCTTGGGTTTCAGCGCAAGCTGCTTAACTATTTTATGCTATGTGAGTTCCGTTCAGAAATGCTGTTGACATCTCTTTCATATATGTGTCATTATGATGAAAAGAGCGCTCTTCAAAATTCCTGGCACATGTATAACAGTTCAGTGTTCACGTGAAATTATCTGCGGTGATATATTTTTGACAGGTTGGCATTACAGTTTATGTTATCCGATTTTTTAAAAGCTATGAAGGCACACACAGAGTTCTGTGCGGTGAGTAGATTCTCTGTTGATGCATTCAAAGTTTTTAATCGTAGCGCTAATCCTAACATGCGATTATCAAGGTTCCGTAGCTAGACGCTTGTTAAAGTAGGCAAATCTCGATTACTCTCGTTTGACAAATTTTACAGATGAAGTTTACGCCACAAATGCTTTCATCATATAGAATCGATCTCGCCTCCGAGCCTAATGATATGCCACAAATTGCGCGATACGTGTGTGAACATCTGCGACACGTGTCTTATTTGAACTTTACATCATGTTCTCGCAGACGACACATGTTTCATGTTTATTTCAAGCAGGCCAACCAAAATTACGAACGGTACAAAAAATCGATGCGACCGTTTTGTTGGTGTGGTGTTGGTATTAGGTGACAAATTATAAGAATATTTCGTCAACGGATTTGACCGAAAGTTATCAGTCTCACTTTGAGAGTGTTTGTCAAATTGAATGCAGGTAGGGCATTTCTCTTTTATTCCGGACAATGATATGCACTGATAGGAAGATTTAACAATAGGAACACCAAATATATACAATAAACAAACGAACAGCATTAAATTCTCAAGTGGTACACACAAATAACGCATCACCGTAGACACAAAAGTGTCGATGCTCGAAATAATCCAACAGCACGTCAATGGTGACCTTTGCTTGAACAGACCTAAAGAGAAGTATGCTACGCTCTCTAGTTTTTGAAAGCATACTCGAAATGCGGGGATGAACAATACAGATTACTAACTCGAGGCATCAGCTTTTTTGCAGCTCAATCGAAGGCAGGTAGCCATCATTTAGCTGTAATTTAACTATTCTTTCCCTAAACGTTCGCTTGCTTTGGAAATAGCCGTAAATGGCCTTTGAGCTGATTTCGATTTATGCAGCAAGTCTGCATTTAGAGTTCGATTTAGCTATCCTTTGCTTCGCAACATTTTAATTTTCTTTGTTTTCACTGCAGTCTAGGTTAGTGAGTTCGAGAGAACTTGAAGGTACATAGAGTACCCTTTTGAAATCACAAATATTACGAATATACGTAATTCACCAGGTGCGTTCCCTCACTGCTTACCTAGGTGTGGCGGATCCAAAATGTTCCTGCCATTTTAAAAGATGCCTCCTAATTGATGTGTGCATTGGGTTCGAAATTTTCAATGCAGATTCATTAGAATTGGTGTAGGCGAGCAAATTTGAGTGGCATCATCACTAGTTGTCTGAGTTGCAATAAACGACAGTCAGAAAGAAAGGTCGCTGTGGCGTTGTATCAAAAGGTTTTTGAAGCTATAGATATCTTTGTTATGTGATGATAGATTCAAAACCGGCGAAGACGGTGTGTATCTCAATCTAAAACTTGTAGTTTCGTTACGTGATGATAATGTGCTCTGACATGGTACCAGACAAGATATTGGAACTTCACTAATAAAATAAATTCGATACCCCAGCCGGTGCCAGGTAGATTGAGATTTCAACTATCAGCAACGCGATTGACCACAAATAAGTCGGTCTTCTTTTACCAAATGCAGGTTCGAAACTCATAAAAGCAACGCAAAAATATAAAATTTTGTTGCATTTCGTGAGAGGAAATGTTTACGATGTCTTACTGTGAGTATTCTTTTTGAGTTATAATTGTCACCCCTCATTCGGCAGCACTTGTTTCCCCACCCTGACGATAGATGAAGTATTATTTGGTATACATATCGGTAGATCATCATCTTCTTTTAACCATGATTTAGAGATGGCAAACAAGCTGCAGTTCTTCCCACTTATTACTTTAACTGCAAACGTTTATCTACGATAGCAGAATGTTTCTATTCTGCACACTATTTAATCCACTTTTACTATGAATCGGAGCACCATCACTGGCACCTCTTTATGAACCCGAAGGGATATTTTTATTGACTGTGCAAACGAACGTGCAGTTACCAATTAAATTATTCTTATAAAGATAGTGATCGTTTAAGAGCCTAATTACTAGTATTCTAGTGTATTTTCTCTCGATGTCTCGCAATACTTAGAGAAGTTGATATACCAACGACTTCTAATTAGAAAGTCGTCGCCAGTATATCTTCTATAATAAATACAGCAGATGTCACGCGTAGATTATTTTCCATCAGGTTGTCTCATATTACGAGAGTTTTTGAGCCAGTCACGTGTTTTCTAATGCTATCCGGGAAAATTTTGAAGCAACCATTTGTGCATCGTTCAAGATAGACACTTTCCGAAGGAAGACAAACAACTTAACCCGTCCGAAATTTATAAAAGCGGATGCAATTTGATCGAATGCAACCGTATAGATTGCAGCGCTCGTTCCATGATATGATCATTACATTTAAATATTATAAAATCCAAACCACCCGTTTGTATATTTATTCAAATATCATTCATCATATCACTGAACCGCATAACAAGCTTTAATTTTACTTTCAATGCATCCACTATTTTACTTACAACCTGCCTACATTAATGCGAACGATCTAATTGCACACGTTTATTGAACCATACTAAGTATGTAACGTGGCATTCGGTATACCCGGTGCTGCTTTGGAACTATTGACCTTTCGATGTCTCTTCCTAACTGAACGAATATTAAATGTACTAAGGTAAATATGGAGATAATTTTTCTGTTATAAGTTGTTGTAACCATTGTAGATTAATATTTTCAAGAAATATCTGTCGGCATGCCGTTTATACAGAAACACTATAGCGAAACAGCTTTAAAATATGTTAAACCAGGTATTCAAGAACACGTGACACGAAAAGATTCTCAAACAATTTCATCCTAGGTTTTTCGAAAAAAAACCTGTCAAGCGAAGAAACTCGAATGCTTAACTACTTCCTCTTGAAATTGTGAGCAGTCAAGGTCGTGTTATTTTCAAAGTACCACGGTCACCGATTCAATTAACGAGCATATGCAACTATTTGCTACTTGCATATGCTATTTGCGATCGCTTTAAATCAGTCCTCCGACATGAGAGCGAAAATCTCACACAAAACCGATGATGAATATCATTTCCAATGACAGCTTTTGTAAGTGGTTACATCAACAAAGAATAGCCGGATGCGGTTCTCCAGGTTGCTGAATTAATTTCAATATAATAACTACTTTTTTTAGTCACGGATCACTAATTCGGGAACTTCGGCAAAGGTTACCATGTCAATCAACCTAATTTTCAATATGCGAATAATGCTATGTAAATAATAATAATACAAATGTGATTTAATCACGATTGTTGTTTCGGACCATAAAATTTTGAGCTACGTTATCCTTGTTCCGTTGTCTGCGAGTTAAGCTTCGAGCGATAAATTTCGCTTGTAGATCGAATTTTGAACTGCTTGCTGAGAATTATTATTTGCGATGCTGTTCATCCCGACATCTGACTATACGAACTACAAAGATTTATAATTGAAACTATTTCGTAAACCACAATTTTGGTGCCTATAATAAGCTACCTGAACGAAATAGCTCATAGAATTGTATCAATCCAAGTGTAATCACATTTTTGGAATGCAAAATAAAGAATTTTCAGAGATCGTGTTAATTCAACCACCGTAACAAACATTGACAGAAATTATAAACACGAAGATTTCGGGTAAAGATTTAAAGTCGCCTCAATTTTAGATCCAACATGACCTACGCTAGGTCAACCAGATATCGAGTGAGGCAAGCGACGATGAAGTTCTTGATATTGCTAGGAGACGTGAAAGAAAACGATCTGCGTGCCAAGTCTCTCATGCATTATTGGTGCAGACCATCCAACGTGTGCAAGCTCACGTACGAAGTAAGCGTTAATCATGCGTCAATCTATCTATCTATTATGATTTACCCTTTTCTTATTGGTATAACTTTATGCGTATTATCGAGCTCGTGTTGTATTGAAAGTAGTGCTCAAATGATAAAATACACTGTTTGTGTTCGGACGTTTGTGCTCCGGTTCGGAGCGTTATAATAATGATAACACGAAATAATGAGAAGCGATGCATAATCGACTTCACTATTTCAACGTATGTAAGTATTATCAGAGGTACAACAAATATACAAATCATTGTTACTTATGCACATGGTTGATTCGAATGCTACATTATAATAAAACTGTAAATGAAGTCTCAAGCCATACACTTAAACAAAGGAGAGGCGAAATCACTTGTCACAGACAAGCATCCAGCGATCGCACTTATTTTCACAATAGACGATACGTGAAACATAAAACACAGTCAATCGTGTAAAGCAAAATTGGTTGGAAGTCAGACGTCTGTATGATGCTTCGTATAACAAAACGATACGATCCTCAATTGCTTTGAAGATGCAAATGACAGGATAATAAATCGAAACACGATACTTCCGTGAAATATCATTATCGAGAAAAACCAGAGCGCCGCGCTTCGATGCAGCATGTTATAGTATATGTGAATTATTTTGCGCTAAAATTGGAAATTTGACCGGCTCAATCATTATATTAAAATTGATGCAAAGTGGAAGCCCGGATACAACAATAGCAATGCTATAACGAGACACAAAACAAAAGTAGAAAATTATTGATTGTCACAAAATTAGAAAAGATTGTCCACGCCAAGATAAAATCACATTATATGCGAATCAAAAGCGGCTCTCTTTGGTGAGTGGACCAGCCATCCACTCTTCGATTTCCTCAACAGTTCGCGGCACTTCCGTGAGTAGTTCATAACCCGTTTCCGTTATGATCACATTATCTTCGATACGGACCTAGAAGTAAAAATGGGAAGATGGTTAGAACGAAAAGCCAAAAAAAATGCGACCAACATCGCGCGACACCTCGGAGCTTACCCCACCGAAATTTCGGAAACGTTGCAACACTTCCGGAACCAAGAATTGTTTCAGTTCTTCACTAGTTAATGCATGATCGAGAAAGCGGTCGATAAAGTAGCAGCCAGGTTCTACCGTGATGACCAAGTTGGGTTCTAAAAGACGAGCAGTTCGCAGGTTTCGGAGCCCTGGTGTTGCGGGACGAGCTGGAGAATCCTAAAAACGAGATACGCGAACTTGAACACGTTGATAGCCGTCTAAAGTTTCAGACCAAGCAAACATGTACGTATGGAAAGAAACAGTGGACAGTGAAATTAAATAAAATTAATGGTTCCGATTTGTGCGGTCCCTGGCATTGTTGACAAGTTAATGAATGCAAACATAATCACCATCTAGGGGCAAAAATTCGTAAACTAACACAGGAATTGCAAGCAGGAACATTCTTGGTTTGTGGTTAACAAGCTTCTCTGTAAGCGATGAAGATAAACAAGACTTGAAGTGGATGTTCATGAAAAATCGGAAAATGTCCACACGTGAACCGATATGCTTTGAGGTGGCCGAAGCGTCTGATTATTCCGGTATCGGACGCAAGGTCATGAATGGTGTTGAACAAAATGAAATAAACACGTTTCAATATTTACATGTTGAAATGTGTGGATGCGAAAGCAGTTCAGAGCAATTTTACTGACACGAAAATACAATCGATTGTGGAGTGGCCGTTCGAGTAAAAACAACAAACCAAACATATATTTGAAAATATTCGAGACCGATCGGGAGTCCATAATCATAAAAATAAAGTTTACCATGAATCGGTTATAGCAACTTTTTTGGTAACGTTTCGCTTCTGAACACAGAAGCTTCATCAGACCAAGGGTGTCGGTACGAACAGTGTTCAGGTTTAAATGGCATTTTCTTGACCAATCCTGAGTTCTATAAGCTAGACAGGGGAGATCAAGATAATTGATCACACAAACCAATCATATCTTAATGAATGTATTGTGGTGCTCACATCCCCATCCCTTACATATCTCAATGAACTTTACGAACTGCGGGGTAAGAAAAGCACAGGATATTCCAATTGGGTATAGGGGGCGGCTGGAAAACATTTAAAGTGTTAGAAACAACACAAAAGTCGATGATGGAAACAATATGGACTTAACAGTCGGGGAAGAACGATCGAATCACAACGTTTAGTCACGAGGTATTGAATACCAGAGGAGTCATCACGTGGATTAGGAACGTAACGCTCTACACTTAAACTGAAATGAGCAAAATCCTGCGCCAGAGAAATTTAAACGGAGATGGAACGAACCTTTCACTAGCACATCAAACTGCTCTGTATGGATTAAAAAAGGTATGTCGATATCAAAAAGAAGTTAACCGGAATGCAAATCTGTATTCGGCGTGCAACGCTGAGGTAGTCTGCAAACTAGGGGCGAGGGGAAAAGAACAATCTCCAGCCACCATATATATTCGTCAAGATGGGGAACAAGAATGAATTAGATGAAAAATAAGAAAATGGAGAAGAAAGATGCTGCCTCTGCTGATTCAAGTTATATAGATTATGCATAGAATGAAGGAATATCGAACACCAAGAACAACGACATGGGAACACAAGTGTAATGAACAAGTGTGAAACGTTGTTACAAGACAAAGTAATGCGTCATGGACGCACTGACGAACTTACCGAGGTGTAACCACCGACATCATGTACATCGCAACCCATCAAGTGACCGAGACCATGAGGCATGAACACAGCACCGAGACGCGCATTCATCATTTGATCAATGTTTCCACGGAGTAGCCCTGCCTGCGAGAGGTGTTCCAATATTTTACGTTCGGCTAGCTGATGCAGTTCAACCCAGTTCGCGCCTGGTTTCAGACGCTCCAGCACCGCGCTGATGACGAAAATGAGTACGTGCAAGCTGAGTATAATACATCGATTGGTAGTAGCAGTATCAAATAACAAGCTTGATCCAAAAAAAGTGCCGCATAGACATAGACTGTAGTACCACTTAGACTACTGCTACAATGAATACCGAGAAGAGACTCAGCAATATTCATCAAGAGCGGAGGCGTTTAAAGAGGCAGGATTCCTTTGAAATGAATACGAAAATGATACCGATAAGCGCCAGAAGATTGAAGACAACTGATGCCTTTGCGCAGAACCGAAAAGTAGCCAAGCATCTCCTGGAGCGGTGATACCGAACTGCAGACCAACTGTCTCGTATAAGCGGTCAAAAACACGAATGATATTTATCGAACGTGGTGGCTAAGATGCGTTGCGTATACTGACCACAATCAGGGTCAATTAGTGGTAAAATTATCTGTTCTCATTCGTGACTCAGAAATCGGGTAAGTAAGTCGGATATAGCGAAAGTTCAATCTATCCATGTTCTCTCACCAATGGTATGGTATAAAAGCACAGGCTTGATCCAGGCAAAGTGCCGCATAGACATAGACTGCAAGTGGGCTAAAATACTGTCAGGTTGCCCAGACCTAGACAGTCTTACTAATGGTGGATGATGACAAAACGATCAAAGCAGAATCCCTCAAACGAACCATGCATCAAAGGCGCATGAATACGGGTGAAAAAATTGAGGAAACACAAAAAGTGGTTTTCGACGGAACTAGAGCAACTTACGAGGAGGTCACTTACCGAGATGCGGCCAGTACGGCCTCGTAGACAATGCGTTGATCGGCAGTAAATTTTCCGTTCACCGGATAGGAGCACGTGATGTCCGAGGCGTAGCAGTAGTACTCACCGCCCATGTCAAACAAGCACATGTCTCCATCACGAAGCACACGCTCGTTCGGAGAACCTGCATGACCGTAGTGTAATGTCGCGCAATTGGGCCCGCTACGTTGACGAGAATGTTGCAAATAAGCAAAAAGAGATGATCAGTTTTCTACAATCCATAAGGTTAGATGATAACTGAATGCAAAAGAGGGACTCGTCCACAATATAAAAGAGGCGAGAATCTCGAAGGTGTCGCAACAGAATGCTATGCTCAGATACAACAATCCTGCTTTCAAAAAGTCGTAAGAGCGAGAAATGGTTTATAGATGGCTGGTAAACTTCTTACGAAGCCCATACAATGCGCCGACATCAGATGCATATATGCCTTGCTACCCAATGATCTGATTTACTTACTAAGAAAATGCAATTAGCTAGAGACCGCGGGTGGAATCCCAATAAATAAGGGTGAAACAAATGTAAAATGCGCTTTAACAAAACGTAAATGAAGGTGGCCAATTGCCCATGAAGCCAGCGCACAAAAGTAAGTGCGAAAGGATTCAAGCAAAGTGCCATAGACGGATAAATTGCAGTTGTGATGAGATGAGGTTAGCTTCGCCAAGTGTAGACAGAAACTTGAGACAACAATAACGATAATGCGACCACAACAAGCGCTCCTGTACGGCTAATCTGGCAGGGTGTGGTATGAAAGCAGTCGGAGGCTGTACGTAGGCAAACACACTGTCAGATTGCCGAGGCCAAGACAGATATGAGAAAATAGTGAGACTCCAGATCAGCAGATCACCACCGGTCGTCAATCAATTTAGCACGGAGTAAGCCGCACAGCACATAAGTACTGCACGATTGCACATCCGTGCACGCAGGGTAATCGAAGATGCACAAGGTTAAATCCAACATACAGAAGTAACGCAGAGGCCTGAGAAGGAGTATATAAAGATTGACGAGTGATAGAGCTTCAACAGAAAAACTGCTTTCTAAGTGTAAAATTTAAAAGCTCATTACACTTAGCGAATGGAAATTATTTGAATGAAAAATGCCAATCGCATTGAACGAAAGTTTATCAGCCCTGAAGCAGGTTTGCGATAGGGAACTGGAGTTAGTCACATACTAAACGGGGCTCCATCAAAGCTTGAATAGATGACTGGGTGCGTCAAACCTATCCATAATGTTGGTTGTTTACATGCTGCATTTGATATCAGCGCATTTTAAAAGAAGCATTGCAACAATAGAAAACCAAGATGTCTGACTACCATACAACGGCGACAAAAATTCCGACAGAGTTACAAAAGCCAAGCACAACCCGAGTAGGCTGAGGTGCCTACAGCTCGACTGAAACACACGATTAGTCCAGGTTTGCTAACAAGTGGTACCAGTACGGTGGTTTTCAGTGGCGAGTAGGCTGAGGTGCCTACAGCTCGAGTAAAACACACGATTAGTCCAGGTTTGCTAACAAGTGGTACCAGTACAGTGGTTTTCAGTGGCACGCACCACAGTTAATTTGAAGAAGAAAAAAACGGCCAACTGCACTTACGAGGCTCCGATGCATGTGTAGGCCACGTGTCGCATACCACCGTGAAAATAGCAATAATGTTGAAACAGGCTCTCCGCCTCGAACTCGTGCATTCCCGGTTGAACGGATCGCATGAGTTGACGATGCGCAGCGCTGCTGATACGATTCGCGTAACGAATGACCTCCAATTCAGCCGGAGTCTTGTACATACGGCTGCGACGACAGATTACATTGTTGATTAGCAAACATACGAGAATCAAGCATGTAAATCCAAACATACGGGATGTGAGCGAAGCAATACATAGGAAGTACAATTATTTCGTCTGTTGAGTGATTGGTTGTGCTCAATCTGGATACAATCGAAACATTTACCATCAAAAGGATATGATAGTCAAGGAGCGATAAAGGATCCCAGTGTAGCATGCTGCCATTGATGACGACGGTTCCGGTGAGAACGTAAAACTCACGGCAACAATAAGACAGGAACCACGCGATATTGTGTCACGTGACCCCGGACAACGTTTCAGGTACACATTGCGCGAGCACTCAAAACGTTTGTAATCTTACGCTTTATTGATCCAAGCGTTAAAGGTAACGCTTTTGATCATTTGCTTTCGATACGCAAATGAATACGACCAAATTCTAAGTACCGTGTTAAGGTCACTCAAACAGGCCTCACAAGTTAACAATTCACAACCCATCCATATACATGACTAGGAGTGATGTTGGTGTGATCACACCCGATGGGCTAAACGAATTTGGACGAAAAATGATCGCCGTTTCAAAGCACGGAACAGGAACCTCAGGGTAAGCGGAGCGGAACCATCACGAGGATAATCTATTATACGAACTAGCGAAACATACACCTCACAATCGATATGCGTTGATAACAATCGAATAAATGCAATGGAGGGTTCGTTTATGTCAAGGCTATATGAATGAACTTTCTCGGTGTTAGCCACTTATCCCGTAAGACAGTGGACATCATCCAGCTTCGTCTCCAATTCAACAAGAATATTCTGATAGACAGAGTTCCAGAGGTATTAAATCACACGCGAGGGGGTAAGCAAAACCCGAAAATTATTAAAAGGTTGTTGTCGATTTATTACACCGACAAACAATGATAAACGGGACTAGATTTTCACGTTAAATGAAAAGTGAGCACGAAAATTACCATTTGACGATTTCTGGATGAAGAAGCGAATTATCCACACGGAACCTGTTGAATCGAAAAAGACACTTGGTTAACGAAAGAATTGAAAAATAATGTTCAGCATTTTTTAATATAGCCGAAAAACACAAGTGGCATTTCGCGTGATGAATAGTGATCTATGCACTCTGCGACATACGGATGTGCAATCGTGCAGTACTTCTGTGCTGTACGGCTAACACCGTGCTTAATCGATCGGCCACCAGTAGTGAACTCATCGTTGAAACACGCTGGGGTCTCACTACCATTTCCCCTCTATATATCTTTCTAGGCCTTGGGAACCTGACAGTATCTTCGCCCACGTGCAGTCTCTGACTGTGCGGCACTTTTCATGGATCAGGCTTGTGCTTTCATACATCATACATACATACTGCGACGTACTAAATTTAAGGAATCAACATGAATGGCGCTTAGTACGGGCTCAGTAAGTATCTCAAGCCTGGATAAAGGCGAAATGCTGAGTGCGGGCTAAGATACTCTCCAGTTGCCCATGTCTAGACAGATATAATGGAGAGCCGCATTGAGAGTCTAGTGAGTTCCCACATGCAGCTCAGTATCTTTGGCAAATCAAATTAGAAAAATGTGCCCCGCACAATACTGAAGCACTGTTCAATTGCACATTCGGTTAATTAGACATGAAGCGGTCCAGATGAACTGTCAAAATGGACAGAACAGGATGAGAGCCTACAGCAGCTGTAAATCTCCTAAAACTGCTGTCGGCACTCGTTTCACACCTCGCGGTATGGTGAAGAATTTAGCTTAGGCATATTCTGCAAAAAACAAATCGCACTGGCAACTTCTCACTTCTGACGTGCACGCGGGTTGCCAACGCACCGCGACTCTGAAATGAAGGTGATAAACTAACAATAACAGTGGAAAGTAATTAGTATGGAATCGGTCAGAGCAGTTTTGGATAATGTTTCGCTTTTCCGCACCATGCGTGATAGTCATAACGTGACGAGACATCCTGGAGTTATTACAGAAGGCTTAGTGACAAAGTCAACAATGGGTGGTAGGTGGTGTCATGTTGTTTAGGTTGCTCCGACTACCACATTTAACGTGACCAAGCTTGTGTGTCATAAGTATAAAAAATATCATCAATAGTATGACAACTTCATCGGTCTCAAGCATACTTAAATAAATTGATAAGCTGATCTAGTTATAGAATGCACGTCAGCCATTGCAATAAAATCGCGTACCGACCCGTGTCCCTAGCGAAATTCCGAATGAAAATCTTAAAAAACATTAGTTGTAACAAGGAGGGTTCTTTAAGGTCACAAACTCCGTGAATAGGCTAAAATATTCTGCCAGGTTGTCTGGGCCTGAACAAAACGTTAGGAACGTCGCGGAACCGTTGGTGAACACACTTATAAACATAATTTATGATTATCATTTGCTCTAATTGCGCAAACGGAAACCACTTGGCAAATCAATCAGTACTTACTTACTTACTTACTTTAGTAATCAGTAAAACACAATCACGAAATTAGAACACTGTAGACCTTAAAAAACGCAGATGTCAGATGCGGGGTAGCATTAAATGTTACATGGAAGTTCGGCAGCAAGCAATGGCAAGGGAAGTCACGAAGGCTGGTAACCATGCTGTCAACAAGGTGGATCAGTCAGACAGCTACACGAAATGACCTTCGGTACGACAGCAGAGAGAGAGTCACTTAAGGTGCATATGTGAACCACTGCGAGCTGACCTTGACCGAATTCACTCGGCGCTGGGGAAATACACCAATTGATCCGGTCTGTCATCGTGAATTGACACCCATAGTATTCCCAGAGACTGCTTAATGGTAAGATCAAATTGAGGTCGTGGATGGAGTGATATTTCATTACGTTCTCTGTTCTGACGAAGCTTCTGTGTTAGAGACGAAACTTTACCCAAAAACTGATGTAACGGATTGCTTCCCTTTCATGGCTGAAAGACATCAGTCATTCAAACACACGCGATTACTGCGCAATTGTACAGAGCTACGAACTTTTCTCCGTTCGTTCCATTATGAGACGACGACGCATGCGTACCGTGCTAAAGTTCGCCCCATTGGACGATGCGCCGAGTTAAGCGAACTTTGAGCGATTGCTAGGAAACATTGATCTCCTGAATATGATATGCATGAAACTGATGGAAATAAAATCGTTAAAACATTCGTCACAAAGCGGCTTCATTACGAGTCTCAGAAATAAAAAAGCGAAGTGAAGAGCAGCATAACGCGCTGGTGAAAAATAACGAGTTCCATCATCGGTCGATTTGATCGATGTAGATCGTGGATGTACATCAAAAGCGCATGAGGTTTTCATGTTCCACAGTATTTCGAATGACCAGACAGTCCGATACGGCAGGAATAGTCTCTCCCAAGCGCTCACAGCTACAGGCAGTACTCGGACGAACGATGTCAATTGCACACTGACAGCGTGATCTACCATTAGCAGCGCCAACAACAAGTATATGGTATGGTATGAAAGCACAAGCCTGATCCAGGCAAAGTGCCGTACAGTCAGAGACTGCACGTGGGCTAAGATACTGTCAGGTTGTCCAGGCCTAGACACATGTGAGAAAGAAAATAAAAATGGTGGTGAGACTCCAGCCTATTTCAGCATGCAGCTCACTACCGGTGGCCAATCAATTAAGCACGATGTTAGCCGCACAGACAGAAATGCTGCACGATTGCGCATCCGTGCAACACGATTGCACTTCCAACAAGTACATGACTATAAAATGACGTTCGTAGCACCGGAGAAGCTGTGGAATATTTTCGCATGCCAGCTTTCTGAAAGCTCAAGGAACAGACAGAAGGGGTCAATTAAAAACTTGCACGTGTAAAATCATGTCGGACTAGTTTCTGTCCAAGTCACAAGAGTGAGGTACCCGTTTTTAAGCTTTCTGTCTAAAATTAAACTAGTAAGATACGCAAGGACGTGGAGATAAAAAATAAGTAGAGCAATGTTATCCTAGGCGGTTGGCTGAGAAGCAAATATTAGTTTTACGATTGATCAACACCACTTCCTGTGAGCATTTTGGACAGGTAAAAATGAACACCTTGAGGTTGACGTTGAGAGTGGGAATGTCGAGAGCGATGTGACGGGAGTGCGTGCAAGCTAAACAAAATATGCGGTTCAATTCCACAGAGTCGATCATATCAGTGTGAATTCCTTGTTTCAACACCCAGGTAACCCATGCGAATTGTGAAGAACGAGACCCCCTGGTAGCCAATTAAGAATCACATATAAAATCTGTGTTTGAGTATTGTAATGAAGAAATATGCCAAGTAGTTAGAGACTTACTTTTCGATGCCCGGAAACGTGGCTTCGAGAGTGTATCTCCCACTGTCAGTATTCAAGCCATGCTTGGTTAAGAAGAAAACGAAAGAAACGGTCTTTAAAAATAGAATCATTCGACTCGGTAACGTTTATAGTGGAATTTTGAGCAATGCCACATCGAAGCAAAATATGTACAACGGTTTTCTAGGACGCCACGCAAATCATTGCAGTTAAGAGCATGAACGAGCTGCGAGCGTCTCAATGCTGGCTTTGGAATAATTTATGACTGCTTTTGAATGTCATTGTTCGTTATAAGAGGCTGGCTGAACCAAAGCATGCTATCGCCAACTAATGACTGTAAACAGTAGAGTGTAAGTGCGGAGTAGGTGGGACATTGGCACATTGACTGTATAATATCGAATTACAATGCGGAGTCCTTCATCCCCAAAGTAGCATATGCAATCAAGCGAGAATGCATGCACGAAAGTACACCCTCTAAGGTAGGCATAGCAGCGCTCACTCACAGACCGTCAGACTACCCGGGTCGTGAGACTTCATGCCCTGAAAACGTGCGGAGGTAACATATATACGATCCGGTTGCAAATAATAAGTTTCACGGCATCCCAGGAAAATTAGATTGTCAGAACACACTAACGAGAACCTGATTCTCATTCGCGGGACATCACAGGTTGTGAGCTACAGTTTCTCTTGTTGGCACTGCACAATTAACTAGGCGGAACAAGACCACACTGAATCTTCTAGTAAAGAACCAAAACACAGGTTCGCGGATAAAAGAGCAAACGGCATCAAACAACATGTTACAAATAGGTAATGCGTGAAGAAGTGAGATTTATCACTTTGTACTTGTTGAAACTTGAAGTTAACGGAAGTGCAATTGTGGAGTACTTCTATACTGTGCAGCCAACCGTGCTAGAATGGTTTATCACATGTAGTGAGCGGCAAGCGGAAACACGCTAGAGTCTCACTACCACTTCTATTTTTCTTTCTCATATCTGGTCAACCTGACAGTATCTTAACCCACGTTTAGTCTATGATTGTGGGGCACTTTGACTGGATTAGGATTGTTTTCATACATATATTCATATATACATACCGTTGAATTGGACTCACACTAACAACTACCAAAAATATAACCGATTAAGGTGATACAAGACCAAGAGGTGATGTACTTAAATGCTCCCATTCAACTTTACTCATCCCACCGGATTCAAGCTGTTTTCGCCCACTGGGTTGAGACAGTAAGGTCGGATGCTGTGAGTCATAGAACAGTGATGAAAGGGTAAAGGAAATCAAAACAAGAGGTTTGCCGATTTGATGAAGAATGCTGTGTGAAAACATACACAAGTCTGTCGTCGGCAGCATCGGACGACGTACGAAGACTAACTACATGAACTAGGTGTCAAAAATCGATGTTCACGAATAGAAGATTTGTTGAATTTGTACCATGAAGTAGACTTGATTCCAGTATCTCTGCTAAAATCATAAGACTCAGCAAAGAAAAGCGTGACCGGACGAGCTACAGAGAAATAATGCAGAGACTGTCATGTCATGAGATAACGAGAGATTAGTTCGATTACGTAGCAAGTTCATAAGTATGATGGCACAAACTTCATTGAAATACCCAACAGAGTGAAAACACAACAACTACTTACCAACGTCAAGATCAGTTGCGTGTTCCAGCTCTCAAAGCGTGAGAGCATCTAGGATGGGGCAAGAATATACACAGAAAAACGATGTTAGAGATAAACAAAAACATAGGAGAATCGATAAAATACTACGGGATTCTTAAAGCTGATCGCATCACACACATGCTGTTATATAATTTACAATTTTGATGAATTGTACGCTGCCTAAGATACTGCGAAAGTAGCCACTGCTAAACGGAACTTTGATAATCAAATAACGACCTTGAGACTACAGCAATTACCCGATTTTAATTTGTCAGCACGAACAATCAAGAGCAAAATTGCAGGACATTATTATTACGCAGTCGTATATTCCGTCAAACTGCGAAGAGGCTAATGCAGAGCGTAAACCGACATCTACAGAACACTCTGAAAACCTCCAGGTTGCTGTCGAAATGGAAAACCAAGTCATACACGTGTCCAGAGATTTCAAAATGGATACAAGATCTGAGACGTTGAAGCTGATGTGATGCGGAACAAAAAAGAATGTACGAACTTTCAATTTTTATCAGCCCACTGGGAGCTATTGAATCGTCACTGGCAGTGAGCAAGAAAGCCGTCACGCTGATGTGGCTCAACTCGTTCACAACATTCGATTGAATGAATGGTTGATTCGAGGTGTATGCACCTCATCCAAGTGTGTGTTTCTAATCTTCAAAAGGTTCAATGCATTTTAGGTCCCACTCTTTCCCTTTCTTTTAGGATTTTTAAAATATCATGGTTGTATAGCAGTTAAGCACTTGATATTTGCGATTGGTGTAATGCTGTTCATATTGGTGATGATGATATATGCATAACGCTAGAGTCACACTATCCTTCCTGTTTATATTTCTCATATCTCTCTAGGCATGGGTAACCTGGCAGTATCTCAGCATATGTGCATTCTACGACAGCGCGGCATTTGGCCTGGATCAAACAAGTGATTTCCTGTCTACATACTGGGGCCATTGGACCGCGGCTTATGTACGGTTCCACTATTACGAAGCAGTAGCGGTGATATAATTTCACACCCTGTTATTTTCCCGACCATTGAGAATCCCCGCTTTACACTGGAGGATGGTTGAGAACTGGGGTTGAGCATATTGTTCCCAAAATGCGTAACCGATGTAGGAGGCGAACGACGAAACCATGTAAACCATGCGTCGTGAACCATGCATATATTTGCGATGAAAAAAAGATCAACTATAAAAGTGGCGTCTTTGAAAGACCACACCACGATTCAGCTCTACTAAGCGGGGCCGGATGGCCATTCAACATTGATGTACTTGGTATGGTATGATGGTATGAAAGCACAAGCCTGATCCAGGCAAAGTGCCGCACAGTCAGAGACTGCACGTGGGCTAAGACACTGTCAGGTTGCCCCAGCCTAGACAGATATGAAGAAGAAAAATAGTAGTGAGACTCCAGCGTGTTTCAGCAAAAAGCTCACTACCGTTGGCCAATCAATTTAGCACGATGTTAGCCGAACAGCACAGAATTGCTGCACGAATGTACTCGAATAACCAGTCAGCTAAATTACATAAATCGAACTCGAACAACGACGGGAAAGGGTCACTAAAAAGGCGCACAGGATACCAAGAAACGACATCACACATAGACGTTATAACATTTCTCAACACAAGTGACTTTGAATAATTCCACTAACGAACCTCGGTCGAATAGTAAGCCTCATCTACAGCATACTTCACGGCCATTTCACTGGGCTTATCCGGCATTCCATCGTACACAGCAACATCATCCGGCATGTAGAACGTGAACAAAATTGACCGTCCTGTGGACACTTCTATCGCACCGTACCAATCTGGTTCGAGACCACCGAAAGCCCAATGGAAAAAGGATTCCTAAGGGAACGCGATTGCATGAAAAAGGTAAAATGCGAGAAAATCATAATCAATGAAAATTAATGCATCGCAAACTTATTTGGGGATCGATCGTCGTAAAGATTAAAGAAATATGAGAAAACTCCTGTCCGTTGATGGCGAAAGAGCAAAACGATTAAAATTATTGAATGCAGATCGACGTTGCTGCCGAAGTTTGTACCCATTGAAGCAAAAACAAATCCAGCGTCAATACACAACTTGAGCTACCACAGAAGGTACCGTAGCTATAGAATATATATATATATATTTATATATATATATAAGATATAGATAGATATATGATATATATATATATATTGATATATATATATATATATAGTATATATATATATATATATAATAGATATCTATACTCTTGCTTTTAGTATCGATAGATAGACCCACGAAAGCGCGCGCACAAACTGACACTCACAACAGTGACATCGTTATTTTTCAAACTATTCAGCCCATAATGTCAGCTCAGAAACGCAAGCGAACCGACTTTACGCTGAAGGAGAAGTTCGAGATCATCGATGCTGCGAAGAAGGAGCCGAATCAGTCCAAGTTGGCGAGGGAGATTAGCAAGAAATGGGGCGTCGAAGTTAAGAGAACCACCGTGAAGGGCATTCTCAGCGAGAAGGATGCAATTGAAGCTGCAATCAAAGCTGGAGTTCCATCGAAGCGCATGAAGCTGACGCAGCCTCACGACCCGAAGTTTGAGGAGGGAGTGCTGATGTGGCTGAAGCAAGCAAGAGGACTGAATCTGCCTGTCAGCGGCGATCTGATCAAGGAGAAGGCGATAAAACTGGCCGAGCTGATGCACATCCCAGACTTCATGGCGAGCGACGGTTGGTTAGACAGCTTCAAGAAGCGCAATGGCGTCACGTTCAAGACAGTGCAGGGCGAAGCTGGAGCGGTGGATTCCCAATCCCTTATTGATTGGCAGCAGCAGGTTCTCCGGCCCTTACTCAGACAGTTCTCTGCAGATGATGTCTTCAACCTGGACGAGACTGGACTCTTCTGGCAACTGCTTCCGAACAAGACCATGGCTTTCAGGGGAGAGCGGTGTACTGGAGGAAAGAAAAGCAAGCAAAGGATTACTCTTCTGGTTGGGGCAAACATGAGCGGCAGCGAGAAGTTTCCCCTTTTGGTGATCGGCAGTTCCAAGAGACCCCGTTTCTTCAAGAAGAAGGAGATCCCGGTCACGTACAAGGCGAACTCGAAGGCGTGGATGACGGCGGAGATTTTCGAGGAGATGTTGCGTGCGTGGGACGGACGACTCGGCCAGCAGGGACGCAGAGTTCTGGTCTGCCTCGATAACTTCTCTGGCCACCCTCCCGAGCTCCAGCTGAACAACATCCAACAGGTCTTCTTCCCACCCAATACGACAGCCAATTCACAACCAATGGATCAGGGAATCATAGAGAACTTCAAGCGCCACTATAAAAAGCTGTTGCTATGCCGCCGGCTAGAGACGATGGACGATCGCGGAAAGGAGTTCAAGTTCACGTTGCTCGACGCTCTACACGTCGCCCGGTATGCTTGGGAGCAGGTCAGCAAGTCGACAATCAGGAACTGTTTCGCGAAAGCCAAGTTTATCGAAGAAGAAATCCGAACTGAGCCTCAGGATGCGGAGCTGCTCGAGATCTGGAAAGCTCTGCCTGCCGAGGAAAAGATGCACGAGAACGAGGAGATCGAGCTGCCTGACTTTCTCGAAGCCGACGAACGCCTCGCGACTGGCGGGTCATTCACGCTGGAGGAGATTGCGGAGGAGATGCTGTACAATGAGGAGCCGGTGGAAAGCGAAGACGAAGTGATTGTCGAGGAGGAAATCGTTCTGTTCGAGGAAGCCCAGCGTGCTTGGATCACTGTCCGAAAGTTCATGCAGCAGACAAGCGGGAAGCCCGGTGTGATGCAAGCGTGTGATCGGCTAGACAACGAGATGAACGAGATCCGACGAAAGAAGATGCGTCAGCCGACGATTTTTGAGAGCTTTGGACTGATCGATTGAGCAAATAAATGATGGACTTGAGAAAATAAAGCCGTTTTTACAAACCCTCGTTACTATGCCACTCTCGCTACTATGCCACTCTTGCTCGGTCCCGACGGGTGGCATAGTACGGAGATTTGAGTGTATATATACATCAAAGTTAGGTTTATTATTTTCTTATAAACAAGTCATGAAAAAAACATGGGCAAGAAGAGGTTTCATTCTAAAACAAAGTCTCTAATTGATTAGACGTACAGTAAATGTGTTTGCCTAATTAACGTTTATGTTTGAACAATGTGGCCTTATGAGTACGAAAACGCGCAGAAAAAGACGAGGGTCATTACCGGAGATTGTTACCTACTGCTCCAATAGTTACTGAAAACCTGGTCTAATTGATGTGGAGGTCGAAATGGCCAATGTAATGGACGTGCAAGTTTGCGATCCTGGACTGATTCAGTCAAGTTGGGAACGGGAACAAAGCAAGTACAACACGCAAGAAGTAAAAAAGTATATCACTGACTTGCTACACAAGATGGGTTACAAAGTGCGCATGTGTAGATAAAATCATAAGCTTGACCCAGGCAGAGTGCCACAAAGAGCACGTGGGCTAAAATGTTGTCAGTTTGCTCAGGCCTAGAAAGATATGACAACGAAAATTTAAAAAAGATATATTGAACATTATCCAATTGTACTGCCGTTTAGCAGGTTGTTTTGCATGAAGAGTTCAAAAGTTCTGCAGCATTTTGATTTAACCAGATGGGATGTTGGCGAGGTTTGTGTGAGCGGACTATTTGGCTCATTGAAGATCTATGATTACCACATCAGAGGAGCACATACATTTCGAAATGATTTTATTGTTTTCAACGACGAGCGTAGCTTGTTCATGGCGTCGGTTTTGTACGCTGATCATCTGAGTGACCGATTTCATTAAATATATGTTGATAGTTGGGAAATGTTAGGCTCCAAAAGATCACCAGACGATAAATAGACTGGTCACATGTAGTGAGCTGCATCCTGCAACACGCTGGAGTCTCATTACCATTTGTATTTCCTTCTTTATTTTATTTCCCCTATCTGTCTAGGCCTGGGCAACCTGACAGTGTCTCAGCCCATGTGCAGTTTCTGACTGTGCGGCACTTTGCCTGGATCAGACTTGTGCTTTCATACCATTAATGAAACCAACGAAATATGAAAGGCGACCGCTGATGAAGTTTACTTCATGTATACGGAAATGCGAAAAATATCACTTACGAAATGCTTTATAAGTTATAAACATGGGTGAGTTTGGTTTCGAATACCCAGCACAGACACATTGAACAGTGAAAAGAACAAATAATAAAGAATGTCAGCAACGCTAGTGTTGAATATAGACATTGTTTGAAAAATGTATCTATGTAAGTTGAAAATCTCACCTGCCGAAATACATTAGAAGCATCTGAATCTCCACGGTAGGTATCCGTGCCCCCTTGTAGCAGTACAAATACACCATCTAGACTTGAAATTGGGGCTTTATTCTCTGCTTCCAATTGAGACCATCGTTGCTTCAATCGATCACAAAGCCGACGGCGATTTTGAACATGCAAGTCCATCGGAATACTCAGTGTCTTGTTGCCGAGTTGATACACTGGCCCTTTACGAGCAGCCGCACCAGAAGACATTACGGAATGCTAAAATGATTCTGAGATTAAAATCGGATGTTTCGGAAGTATAGACAAAAGTCTAGTTTTTTAACGTGGTGTATTTTCAAAGAAAAAAATAGTAAATCATCAAGCCGGAGTTAACATGTTTCCAATATCGTCCGAATCATATCTCAAGCGCATACGATATATATGTCCCATAATTGCGGCCCTAGAAAGTAATAAAAAAAGACCAAACTAACCGGTCAGAAGGATCACTAATACCCATGCGTATAAGCCATTCATCTGTCATCATCCGCAAGCAATGACCTATAATGCACAATAGCGTTGGGGAGGCAAATACCGTTGATCGCATGCTCCTCGAATACGGAGGCATAACGCACGCCTTCGGGGCCCGCATATTTATGCAACCATTTCACCACATCTTCAACGGTCCAGTATATAACGTACAAAGGTGTTCGTTTAGTCTGAGTCTATTACACAGAAAAAATTATTTACTCAGCAAGAGTCACAAAATTACTTAAGTTCAAATATAAAATAATAAAAGTAAAGTAACCAATCTAAAAATAAGAAGTAAGATACCGGAAATGGATGACAATAGTCTTCTGAATTAGTAGGCATAACAAAACGGAAGTTCGAATGTAATTTGCCAGCTTTATTAATGATTCCTGTCGTACTGAACCACGCATTTTAGCCTTGGATGGAATTGTTTCAAATTGTTATCAAATATTGATAACAGCTTCAAGCATCCCAGACGTTGAGCAGTGACAAGGGATTTAAGACCCCATTCACTTGAGCGCGTTCACGTAGTTGGTATGTATATATGAAAGCACAAGCCTGATCCAGGCAAAGTGTCATCTCAATCACAGATTGCACGTGGGCTAAGATACGTTTTGATTACACAGGCCGAGAGAGATATGAGGAAGAAAATAGAAATGGCAATATGACTCCAAGGTGTTTCTGACTGCATCTGTATACCGGTCGCAAATGAATTTAGCCCGATGTTAGCCATACAACACGGTACAGTACAGCACATCCGTGCAATCGTCGGTCGAATCAAATTAATTTAACCACACAAATTTAATACGAAAAACGAATATGAGAGAAACCTTAAAGTTTAATGGGAAAATTTGAGATAGCCAGTGACACTGAAATTCAAAACAGCTTCGCCTTCGTCTACACCGGCATCAAGCGTTATGATGGAAGTTGACAAAATGTCAGGCTGCATGATTTTTAAAATCCTAATGTATACGTTTCTATGGAGTACTGCTATAGGAGAATTGTTTGACTATTTGTGAAAAAACTCAAGATAGAGAGGTAGTCAATAGGAGAACCACGGATGCATAACTATAAAAGTAGTGGTGGTAAACTATTTTAAGGTGGTTATCTCGAAAACAGCTCCAGTGGTCGAAAGGCACCTAGAGCATACTAACGTTTTCGTAAAGCGTTACGTTGTTACAACACGCTATCGTTTGTTGCTGGTACCGGACGCAGTGCTTTAGAATCATAAGTGAGGTGAATATTTTGTCTACATATCGCATCATATGGCCAATAAAGATAAAAGTGCGCTTCCACGTACGCGACAACGCAGCATATCAATTGCACCGGTCTAATGATAACATCAGAAAACTGCATCATTAGATGAGATTGATTAAACTATCGTTGTATATAAAAAGATGTTGATCAATGGGCCAAGCAAGAGGCTTCTTATCATTTAAAAACTTATTTCAGGCATCAACTCCCAACTGTTGTTCGCCTTCATCGGTCGATGTCGACCATGGATGTACAATACAAGCGCTCGAAGGTTTTATCTTCGACAGCGGTTCAGATGATTAAACAGTCCGATTCGGAGCGATAAGCAGTACTCTGACGGCTATCTGATAACTATCTTGTCATTAAGGTTAAGGATCAGCTGCCCTCAAGAATCTCCGAGGTTTGTGCTAAAAAGACAGCTTCTAGATGAGGTACGAATAAGACGAAGCAGTCTTCCACAGTATCTTATGTTCGCTGCTGCTTCCATTTCGGATGCTATATACGCTCAGTATAGCTGACGATCCTTACGAGCGGATCGTGTAGCGGCTCTCATCAGGAGGCGGCAGTAGGAAGCATCATTAATTCGAGCATCTCTTGCTTGGGTAGAGAGACATTTTGAGAGATCCAGTCTCACCGGCAGCGGGACACTGTGTCTAGGATTTCTAATGCTGCAGTCCAAGTAGCGGACATCAGTTCGGACCACTGATCCTCAACTGGGGCCTCATTCCCATCTAACTGCTCGGCAATATCAGCTATAACGTTTAGATTAGCCCACGTGCAGTCTCTGACTGTGCGGCACTTTGCCTGGATCAGGCTTGTGCTTTCATACCATCTTAAGGCTGCCACGTTTAAGCGCCTCCTAAGCGTTTTACTTTGGCAAATCAGCAGGCGGTCTGTTTTTCACGAGCAACAGTGTGAGCAGTGCTTTCTGTATTCTTTGTACTGATCTCACGATGGGACCTACAGTCGAGCACTGAGCACTACAGCGTGCACGAATTAGGATGTAATTGATCTGATTCGCCGTTCTGCCATTATTCGAGTGTTACGCTACCAAGTGTTACAAAATTGATAGAATTTAATGTTGCAATGTTGTACGCTGCAAATTCAATTAATCGATCAACGTTCACCAAGCTCTGTCCAAAATTCGGATTGTTGCGGCATCTACCGATCCAGTATGTGCATTTCAAGCGAGAGCCACAAACAATATGTCGATTCCAGTTACTGTCATGATTGTTACTTGTTTGTGCTGTACACCTTTTGCATACAGTTACTAAACTTTCATATTTACATTTCAGCTCATGTATTCTCGTTCTAGATAAGTAAAGCGTTACTTATTCTATACTAACGTGACTTCCTTTTGAACTCAATTCGGATCAGATTCTACAACGTTACAGTTACTCTATCGACAACAGATTAAAGGTTGCTATAAAATAGTCTTTTGCATTTTGACCGGTACATAAGGTTGGGACATACACCGCAGGAGTAGTATGGTATGAAAGCACAAGCCTGATCCAGACAAAGTGCCGCATAATCAGAGACTGCACATGGGCTAAGATACTGTCAGGTTGTCCAGGCCTAGACAGACGTGAGAAAGAAAATAGAAATGGTAGTGAGACTCCAGCGTGTTTCAGCATGCAGCTCACAACCGGTGACAATCAATTTAGCACGGTGTTTAGACGCACAGTACAAAGTACTGCACGATTGCAAATACGCAGCAATAGTGTCATTGGAAGAATGCCCCTCCAGACGTACCCATGCAATTCTTGGAGACAGACGTCTATGACATGAGTGCTCGGTTTGCCCGGTTACTGAGGGATATCGCTACTTTATGGTGAACAGATCTACCTTCATACCTACTCTAAAGCAGACAATATACATAATCAACTCAAAGGAAATTCATCGGTTTAGATACATGCCCAGGTAGGCGTACCTTAACAAGGCAAGCAACATCAATCCGGTAGTCTAGTAAACAGCGCATCGTAATGGCTCGACTACCCACATCCATCACTATCCTTACATTTCGATATCCTATATAAAACCCTTACGGATATTTATGGTTTCAGGAGAGCCAGGGGTGCATGGTGTCACGGGAACGCCGTGACAGAGATTTGAGTTGAAACATTTGCATAAATTTTCTTTGGAATAGTGTACAAATGAAGTCCCCTGCATCACTTAACGTTTGTTCGAGTACATTTCTTGAGCCTTTGCACACCCAAGTGCAACCTACAAGGCAGAAGGAATTTGGCAGATAGAAAGCGCTGTGCGCTAACGATTTGAATACAGAGTTTACTCTTGGTTTTCTCCTGAAGCCTTTCCCACAATCGGGTAACCCGCAGAATAGGGGGGTTGAAATCAGGGTTTTATTTCCCCCAGATGGACTACCAGTAGCTAACGAGTTCCACCTACGCAGAGAAAACTTGTTTTAAGGCGTCAGCCACCCGCCTTTACCATTCTTCTGTCAATACAACAGTTACACCGGGATTGCAGAAGCCACTCGAGCAGGCTAGGAGTTGGACTAGGTTGTCAGATGCTGTTTGAGACGAGAATCATGTGGGAGAATTTTATAGGCAGTAGGAGTTAATTTCTACAACCACTACCGGTTGTGACAAAATGGAACCACTACAATTAACGGAACCGTGTGACGAAAAAGAGTTGAACAAACATTTTTGAAGAAATTATCATTGTCCATGCAGAGTGCCGCACAGTCAAAGACTGCACGTGGGCTAAAATAATGTCAGGTTGCCTGTGCCTAGATAGATATGAGAAAGAAAATAGAAATGGTAGTGAGACTCCTCGGTGTTTCAGCATGCAGCACACTACCGGTGGCCAATCAATTTAGCACGGTGTTAGCCGCACAGCATACAAGTATTTTAAGATTGCACATCGGTGCAAATCGGTTGTAAGAGATATCGTCAGACTACGAATGTCGGACTGCGTTCAGACTAGTCAGTTTCCGTTGTGTACATCTAATCACGTGACACTTCTAGCGTTTTACAATATTCATTGCACTAAAAGAGCAACACTCCGCTAAATTGAACACCATGAGCAAACGGCTCCAGTCAACATCTTAGTGGTGTTACCGCTTCGTGATTTGAGGTCAACCATGGGAACATTACAGTATTTGTGCCCATATGCGGCCCATTAGTGCGTGTAATTTTGGTTAACCTCTAACATGTGATTCCAAAAAGGACTTTAAAGCAATACTCCCGTGGCAATCAGTGGGCTAAATCAGCGGGACATAGAGAACAAGCTGTATTTCATATGACGCTATTGTTGTCGTGATTATCGCTGGCCTATGTTGCACACCTTTATAAACAAGCATCAAGCCTTTCGCATTTATCTTTTAGCTCGTGACTATAACGTTACAAGTAACTTATCTACAACACGATGGATCCAACATTACGGTCAAGATTCGTAAAAACGCTTATCCAAATCGCCAGATGCGCGCACACACGTATAATTCATTGGTTTCGTACATTTGAAACATGAAGTCTGAAGAACCCGTCAAAGTTCAGAAACTAGAGACTCTCATTCACAACTGACATACAACCATGACACGATAAAACCTTGAAGATATGGGGAATGGCGAGAGCTGAAAAGCTACTGAACCTGTGATATCTAAGGTTAGACACATGGGATGAGGTGCTTTCACCTCGAATCAAACATGCATTAGATCAATTGCTATGATCGAGTAGAGCGATTGGAGCATGACAGCTTATTTGTGGCTTTCATCGTCATGCAGAATAACAAGCTTTCTTCACAACTCAACTTAACAGCATATAAAATTAATTGAACAATCCAAGATGTCTGCAACAAGACTGCCGCTGAACACGATTTTGAGGCACCTCTCGGAGTAAGAATCTACTAGGAATTACGATTTTAAGACTACAAGCTGGAAGACGAATGCAGCTAGTTTAGCTGTCGAAACCTTAATCTGCTTGTGCCGAGTCAGAATCTGGTACATGATAACATTGCGCACTGTATGAATTATAGTTTTGCAATAAATGCATTGCGTCAACTCTATATGTATGTATGTATGAAATCACAAGCCTGATCCAGGCATAGTGCCACACAGTCATAGACTCTATATGCACCCAAAGAATATTCCTTATACTAGATAACACCGACAAACTTGCGAGTAAGAACCTGACGAAGACGTTGGAGAGTTTATTCGAAAACTAAATTCTTTGGCAAAAAATCATGTATTCAATGCTGACACCACAGCACAATTAGAATCAAATGCCTATCGGAATGCCTGGACCACATGTTTCGTATCCAGTGATTGCAATACGACCGATCGCTAACTTGTCCGATATTATTGAGAGCCTATGGAAATTAAATGTGGGAGTATTTCCTTTGGATGAAAAATTCAACTCGTAGCAATGGCATCAAATTTCGAAAGCGCAGAACTTTCTTCTGACTACGTTCGACACTTCCAAAGATTGTTAAACAGTGAAATGCGCTTTCGAATGAGGTACTCGCAGCGAACTATGAAAAATTTCAAGCAGTTAATATCAGCCGGAAATTATTGAGAAGGCGTGCAACACTCGACAAGGGAAAATATTTCAAGTTCAAATTCAAGTTACATATGTCTGAAGGTGGCTAAAAGCCAATCACGCGCCCAGATTTCCTTCGAAAGTATGCAGTTGAGCACCCAGCACTTCGCTATTGAGTATACATTTCGTACGGTTCAGACGTTCTTATTTCCGGATATATGGAAAGAAAGGTAGTAGTTCTCTTCACCTGCATGGTGAGAGGTCATCGATTCAGGAAACAATACAATAATATGCGTGAACAATACAAATACATGTTTTTTAAGGCAATGCTTGGAAATATGTTGGGCCATTTTAAAACTTAACAAGTTAGGGAGGTTTATTCCAGTGGTTGACCAAACGGTTGCTGAAAAATGTGTACACGTACCAGCAGCCTGGGTCTATTCTTAAGAATTTTCATTGAATTACCCCTTGTAGCTGTTTTAGGGGCACGTTTCAGTAATTCAAAAATAATATCACCCATAAGACACTTTAGAATCTTAAATGAATGAATGAATGAATGAAAACACAAGCCTGATCCAGGCAAAATGCCGCACGGTCACGGACTGCACGTGGGCTAAGATACTGTCAGGTTGCCCAGGCCTAGACAGATATGAGGGAGAAAAAAGAACAGGAAAAAGGTAGTGAGACTCCGGCCTGTTTCAGCATGCAGCTCACTACCTTTGGCCAATCAATTAGAATCTTAAAGGCTTCCATTATCGCCACACAGCCACCGACGTTTAGTGAGAAACAGATCGAGATCCTTGAGTCTTGCCTCATAGGTCTTACCTGTCTGACCCTCAACCATCCTAATCACAAGGCGCTGTACCCTTTTGAAACAAGCGAGATCTTTTTGATCAGTATTCCAAGTGAGGCCACACGACTACCTTGTATAGGGGAATGAAGATAGGTTTTCGGTATGACAACGCTGAGCGCAGTCCAAACAATTCTCTGTGAGCTTGTTTGCTGTTTCGGTACATTGAGTATACCACTTAAAATCTCATGTGATAGTAATGCTGAGATCCTTCACTTTCTGAACAGCAGCTATTCTGATGGTTCCATCGCCGACTTCTAGTTGTTGTCGCTAAATCAGTCGTCAGAACGCAGCTCTTCCACAAGTTTAGTGGAAAGTCCCATGTCTTTGTCCCTCAATTACGTTTCTACATCAGAGATAACGTGTATCTACTGCCAGTTCCTAGGAGCATAACGTCATCAGCAAAAAGGAAGCAACGTGAATACAAGCAGTCTGTCAGGTCGTTTACAAAAATAAGAAAAAGTAGTGAAACAAACGCTGAGCCTTGAGGCACACCCCTGCAATTCTAACATAGTTAATACGATTGGTTAAGAAGCTGTCTAACAGTCGATGTCATTCACCTGTGACGCCACACATCGTTAGCTTGGGCAGAAGCTACCTATGGTTTACTGAGTCAAAGGCCTTTGAAAATCAAGGTAGCATACTTCAACTACTCTCCCTTCACCGAGCCGTAATGTCACTTCATCAACAAAACTCAGAAGAATTGTTAGGCAGGACCTTCTTTTTCAGAATATGTGCTGGGCATCGCATATTAAGAAATTGGCTACTAAATGTTTACATATCTGGTGCCCAGTGATTTTTTCCAAGCACTTGCAAACAATGCTAGTCAGGCTTACTAACTTATAGTTGCGTAGATCCGAACTGGGACCCTTTTTGTGTATGGCTACTACTGTCGCTCATTTCCAATCATCCGTCAGTATACTCTGGAATAAGGTATCTGCAAAAATATTGCTAATTGCAAAACTAATTTTATTCACGAGCGGTTGAAGAATAGCCGGATGTATACCGTCGGGGCCGGCCGACTTAGTTATATACAGCTGCGACAGAACTGTGGTGACCATTTCCTGATTAACCTCCACAGAGCTAAAGAGCGGTGCGCTGCACACGTTAGTTTCTAAAACGGTTACCTGAATCACGCCGATGAACACTGCGAAGAATATATGCAAAGCATCGATGATTTCTTGTACAGTCAAATCCGTGTCGCCATTATTCAGTTATAACGTTCTTATTTCTTCTCTTAAACATCGTTTGGATTGAACATAGCCACAAAAAGCGTTGAAGTTATTCTTTACTTTTTTGGCAAGTCTGGATTCAAAGCCCATTTTAGCTTTCCTTTACAGTGCATTAGCTGAATTTCTGGTCAGCATGTATCAAAGTTTAGATGTGAGTTGCAGAGAATTTGTAAGCCATCCAGTAACGATCACGTTATCTGATAGCCTTACGAATAAACGCGCTCAACCAGGGGTTTATCCTCGCGTTGTTAATGGCTGTAGAGGAGCAAAACTTTCTGTAGTTGTAAAATGAGCCATCTTATAATATTCCACCAGTATTCTACACTAGGTTCTAATTCGTCTGATTCGCAAATTAGATCCATTGCATTGTAGCTAGAAGCTGGCTTGTGATTCTAATATATAAAGGTGGCAGTCGATTTTCAGTTTGTAATTACAGACCTGTAAGTCTTACTAGTATTCTTTGTAAAATCATGGAGAAACTTATAAGGGATAGAATCTGTCGCCATCTAGTTGATTGCTCGTTGCTGAACTCTGTTCAGCACGCCTTCCTTGAAGAGAAGTCGTGACTAACAAACCTCTTGTGTTTTCTAAATGAGGTCACCATGAGGCTAGATAAAGGCCAACAAGTGGAAGTTTTTACTTGGAATTTTGCAAGGCCTTTGATTTGGTAAACCATAGATTGCTTGCAGACAAACTTGGTTATATGGGTATCGATGGTCTTTTGAAGAAATGGATAATAGACTTCTTAAGAAAAAGATTCTTTCGTGTCAGGATAGGCAGTATGTATTCCTAGAAAGTAAAAGTTGTTAGTTGTCCCACTGGGTTCCGTACTCGGACCGCTACTTTTCCTTATTTTCATTGATGATTTGGCAGCGTCGCTTAAGTGTCCCTGCTATATTTTTGAGGATGATGTCAAGTTTATCGGATCACTGAATGAAGAGGATCTTCTTGAGGATGTAGAAAATGTCATCTAGCAGTCTGCTACATGGGATCTACCAGTTAACTTCACTAAAAGCTCTCTTGTCTAAATTCATTAGGAAGCCGGAGGTTGCCGGACCAGATGGTATACTTGAGATAAATGGGGTGCCGAAAGTTCGTGACTTAGGTTAGATGTTTCAGTGGACTGTAAATGGGCTAATCAATGTGCAGCTGCTGCACAACGCACTTTGAGCGAGATTTTTCGCCTTCGATCAGTTTTATCCTGTAGGTCCCCAGAGGTTTTCATATAAATATACAAAGCGGTCGTGAGACCACATCCTGAGTATTGCGTTCAAGTATGGTCACCTTATTTGAAAAAAAATATTGCCAAACCTGAAGGTGTTCAACGCCTAGCTACTCGTATGACTGTAGAGCAATCAGGTAGGTTGTATGAGGAACGATTGCTGAGTCTAGATCTTTTCTCACTGAAAAGAAGGACCTGATCAAAATCTTCAAAATCATGACTGCTTTCAGTACTGTTCATCCAAGTGAAATGTGTGCTCTGGCGCCAAGTGTGGGTACTCGAGGCCACCCATTAAAATTAGCCAAGCGACATGTCATGCAAAATGCTCGTAAGTACTTCTTTAGTGGAAGGGTAGTAAATTACTGGAATCATCTTCCTAAAGAAGTTGTTTGTTCTACTTGAGTAAGGGGTTCCAAGAAGGGACTCGACTTTGTGTGGCCTTCTTTATTCCCTGATTTTTTATCCGTAATTTATTAGTTGATACGATCTTCATGTTGTCTTTGGAACGCACTTATGTCTCTCCTCACCAATTGGTGAGGGGAGCTTTTGTGTTGCATTCCAGATTAATCTCATGCCAGATATTTGTGAAGATATTGTTTGAAGTGGTGGACGCTTTTCTGTTGCATACAACCAAAAGAAATCTGGAGGCTCGATTGGCTCGTTAGTAATTTACTCTCTTGTGCAAACTGAACTGAACTCAACTCAACTCGACGATGTCCGAGCGACCGAAGTTGTATTTGATTTAGTTCAGTACAGTTCAGTTCAGTGTTTTCCAGGCCGTCCATCGGTCCCAATATTTGTAGCTGTGACTGAGAAGAACGGAAAGGGTTTCAAGGCTCACTGAACCTGATCTTACTGTCTCGACCTGACGATTGCAAACAGCCTGAAACCGGTAGTGGTGTGTAAGGGATGGGGATGTGAGCACCACAATACTTTGGAAAGGGTTTCTCTTCACCAAGCCGGTGAGAGGTTAGCTATGGAAAATCGGTGCGTACATTTAAAACAAGACATTTAAAAGGAGGTATTACATAACAGGATTTTTTGTTTTAAATCGTGGTAAAGACCATATAAATTTAAAATGAACGAAAAAATGGCCAATGCTGACGACAGCCGACCCGTATATTCATGGGAAAAGTCTGGGAAAAGCTCATGCCACAAGGCATCTAAACCCCTTTTGAATGCACCTACTGATGTGCAAGCGATTAGTTCTTCAGTCAGCTTGTGTCAGAAGCTTACTACTCTTTCACTGAAGAAGTGTTGCCAAAGATTCAGACGGCTGTGGTTTTTTTTGTTCAAGTAGTGTGGGTTACATCTGCGTATAGATGGGAAAAAGGAGAATTTCATTAGCGCATCGTTGCATTTTTAAGTGGGATCTTCCTGGCATAATATACAGTGGTGAATATTAAAGCGTGAACGCGATTTTTTAGGCATCAACTAAATTAATTTGAAATTCCGCCAAACTCAAGTTATCAGTATCAGTATCACAGGGCGATAGTCGACCAAGTCGAAACGAGTACCCAGATTCTTTCGGAGGTGTACTTGAAAACACCCGCCACTACCAGGATTGATTCGTAGGTAACACAGGCGTGTGTAACTGTGAATGGAAGATGGGAGAGGTCTCATCACCGAAAGGTGAAAGAGTTAATGTTCAGTTCAGTTCAGTTTGCACAGGACAGTATGTGGCTGACAAGCCAATCGAGCGTCCAGAATTTCTTTCGGTGGAATGCTGCGGAGAAGCGCCCACCACTGCCAAATGGTCAATCCTTTTTCTCCGTGTGGAACCTCTGATGATCGTAGGACTAGGAGAATGTAGTTGGAGGAGCACCGCGCTATAATCGATGCACTGCCAAAAGGTAATTTTCTTTCTTCTCTGTTTGCAATCTCTGATGATCGCGGTGCCAGGCGCTGTAGTAGTAGGATAGTAGTAGGACAGCAACGCGCAATAATCGATGCTGGAAAAAAGACAAGGCAGTTTCTCCTCACCAGCATGTTGCATGTCCAATCGAATGAAAAGACGATGGACAGCAGTTTATTTCAACAAATACGAAAAATGAAAAACAAACGCTTTTTGTGTTTCAAAGTGATTTTCCGAATTTTTTTGTGGTTTTTGACCATAAATATGGAGGGATTGAGTTTTAAACGTAATGCTCCGGAAAGCGCACCTGCCACCGTTCGTCCAGCCCATGTTTGAACGCAATTACTGAAGTTCAGTTCAGTTCAGTTTTCACAGGACTGTATGTGGCTAACGAGCCAATCGAGCGTCCAGATTTCTTTCGGTGGTATGCCACAGAAGAGCGTCCACCACTTCAAACAATATATTCACAAATATCTTCTGGTATGAGAGTAATCTGGAATGCAACAGAAAACTCCCCCCGCCAATAGGTGAGGAGAGACATTAGTGCGTTCCAAAGACAACATGAGGATCATACCAACTATTCCCCTACGGATAAAAATCAGGAAATAATGAAGGCCACACAGAATCAAGTTCATTCTTGAAACCCCCTACCGAATTAGAAAAAACAACTTCTTTAGGTTGTCGATTCCAGTAATTTACTACCCTTTCACTAATGAAGAACTTACGAACATTGGACCTCACATGTCGCTTGGCCAGTTATAATGGGTGGCCTCGAGTACCCACACTTGGCGCTAGAGCGTACAATTCACTTGGATGAAAATGAAGAAAAGTAGCGGTCCGCGTACGGAACCCTGTGGGACTCCACTAACAACTTGTACTTTCTACGAATACATACTGCCTATCCTGACACGAAAGAATCTATTTCTTAAGAAGTCTATTATCCATTTCTTCAAAAGACCATCGATACCCATATAGCCAAGTTTTTCTGCAAGCAATCTATGGTTTACCAAGTCAAAGGCTTTGCAAAAGTCCAAGTAAAAGCTTCCACTTGTTGGCCTTTATCTAGCCTCATGGTGACCTCATTTAGAAAACACAAGAGGTTTGTTAGTCACGACTTCTCTTCAAGGAAGGCGTGCTGAGCAGAGTTCAGCAACGAGCAATCAACTAGATGGCGACAGATCCTATCCCTTATAAGTTTCTCCATGATTTTACAAAGAATACTAGTAAGACTTACAGGTCTGTAATTACAAACTGAGAATCGACTGCCACCTTTATATATTGGAATCACATTATCCAGCTTCCAAATACTCGGAATATATCCATGTTGCAAGGAAGCGTTAAAAATACGACCCACAGGATCTGCTAGTATTGGCGCGAGGTCCTTCATAATTTGAGGGTAAATGTCGTCTGAGCCAACAGATTTATGGAGGTTAGTTGCTACAATTGCAAGTTTAACCTCATCATCAGTGAAAAATAATTCCTCAAGTGGAGTAACGATATCAGGACTTTTGATGACTGGCATGGTAGGCGGATCTATTTGTAGATCAAGCCTCTGAACAGACTGGAAATGTTTGAGAAAGGCCGAATCTGATACTATTAGGCGTCCGATTTCCTGCTGAAGGTTGCCAATCCAATCGCGCGTTTTGCCTTTGGATTGGGCATAACTATAGTAACACTTTAAGAACTGCTTTATATTGCGTGCCAACCGTGATTCAAAGTCACGTTTTGCCTTGCGTTGGATTCCCACGGCCTTATTTGTGACCATTTTATACCTTGTCCAGGACCGTTGTGTCTGAGAAGCATTGTATGTTTTCCAGGCAGGGTCCCGCATTCTTATCACACGTCGCATCGCAGGTGTCCACCACTGTGGCTTGTGGCGTTGTTTGAAGTGCACCAACGGTGCAAACCTATCTTGCAAGGTAGACAGACAGTGGTGTATAAGCTGCCAGTTTGTTGCTATATCACCACGTACATATTGAGACAAGATCATTTTGGCTTCCTCTGAGACGACTTCCCAGTCTACGCGGTTGAAATTGCGGTTCAGTTTAGGAGGAGATTTTTCATACCTGAGTACTAGTTGAAATCTGATCACAACGTGATCACTTTTTCCTATTGGAGTGAGATAATCTACCTGGCGAACCATTTCTTCGCTTGAAGAGATAACGAAATCCAGGATCGAAGGTAAGCAGCCCTGGCGGAACCTTGTGAGCTCATTTACATGTTGACTCACGGCATGCATATCAGTTCATTCGATGAAGTCCTGAAACATCTTGTCAGATGAACAGCACTGGTTCACCAAGATATATGTGGTAGGTTAAAATCGCCAAATATGAGCACCTGGGACCAAAGCATGTGCAGCAAACTGTGATTGCCAAGCACATTTTGCAAGTCCTGAGGTCCTGCTTTGGGGCTCACATAAGCGCATGCTATTGACATTGATTGCTTGTAAGATTGAACTATACATGAGCTAATTTGGACGTTGTGCGTGCTAAGCCTAACGCTCGATTCTAAAGTTCGAAGACCTAGTCTAAGAAAGATAACAACGCCACCCCTGTTTAGTTAACCTGGTCTATCACATCTGACCACAGAATAAATGCTACAAATTTTGTCAGGAATATGATCAGTTGCAGATAGCCAGGTTTCGGACAGTGCTTTTACATGCGGTCGTAACTCATGAGCTAGGATAGAGAGTTCAGACCACTTATTTCGGATACTACATGAATTTCCGTATATCACTGTGGCGACGGTGCCTCGCGATATATTCTCACTTAGTCAAGCTTGATCCTCGGGCGTAATACCCGAGGAGTTGGCACGTTGTTTGGTGTGCCGCTTAAGAGAGTCGATTCGCCTTGCGCGGCCTGAAGTTCTGCCGTAGCTTGAAGGTCGCTAATCACGAGCTGCGGAATTTCAGGGACAATACGATTATTATCGTTTTCATCCCCAGACCCGTCCGTGATTTCTATACTTGACAGAGAGCCATACTTTTCTGAAGAACAGCGCATTCTGTTATAATATACATCACAACGTGAATTATTTGACCTTTCGGATTCCTTCTTGTCGTCGGGCACGACAACATGTTTCCCTCTGTTTGTTTCATTTAAAGCAATGTAACTTGCAAAGAACTGGTCACGCTCAGATTGCGAGAGAAAATCAACTAAGAGTGGTCTTGGAGAGTGGCTTGACTCACTTTTGGCACCCTTCCACACGCCAACACGATGAATACGCTTTAGTGACGTATCCGGGCGCACACCAACCTCACGGTGCAGATTTCTTATACAACTCCGGTCGAGTGACTTACGCGTTTTGGCTTCGCGTATATAGAGTTCATCCTGATTAATCGCCAGGATGTTACGAGATTTATCTGGTATTCCTTGACGAGCCGATTTAAGCTGCTCCAGATCCTTGGATAACTTATCGAGGCTCTAAACGACAGTAGCAAGTAAATTTGACTGAGAGCCAAGATTAGTTCTGCGGGAAGTGAGTTCCAAGAGTTCACTATACGGATGCTTAAAAAGTGCGTTCTCGATTCGAGCCCGGTGTGCTGTTTACTTAGCATAAGACTGTGCCCTCGTTTACCGACCAAAGGAGAGAACCGAAAGAAGTCATCGAATTCGAGACAACTTAATCATTTGACGTCCTTAAAGGTCTCTATTAGATTCCCCTAAGTTGCCTTCTCCTAAGCGAGAAAATTCCTATTGCTAACAGACGATTTTCATAATTGGTGTATGATAAACCCTCGATCATGCGAGTGTCCAGCTTCTGTATCTTTTCTAGCTGCACGATATCCTTCTGGTAATACGGCTTCCAAGCCTGGATACAGTATTCTAAATGTGGCCTTACTATTACCTTGTAGAAGGGCAATAGCACCTCAGCTTTTCTGCAAGTGAAGGCTGAACGTAGTCGAAAGAATTCCCTCCTGGCCCTTTGAGCCGCATCAGCACATTGGTCAGCCAACTTGAATTTGTGAAGACTACCATTCATAGGTCCGTAGTAGATTTTACCCTACGGAACTCCATGTGGGCTGATGGCGCAGAGACAATCATGATGCCTGCCATTTTAGAGAGCAAGTAACTCTTATCTAGGTTAAGATGAAGGTCCCACTTAACCGCCCATACTGTTACAGCTTCCACGTCACTTATCAGATCGGAGTTATCCGACTTACCGACAATTTTAACATCGTCAGCAAACATATAACAGGGTGAGCGCAGTCGGTTGGCTAGATCATCAATGAAGATGAGGAACAGCAACAGCCCCAAGACTGAGCCCTGGGGAACCCCACTCGTTATATGCGCACTTGCGGAGTAAGCATAATTTACCCTGACACTAAATGAACGGTCGCTAGGAATGCTCGAATCCTGCCCAGGAGGAGTCATGATACTCCTATGGCTGAGATTTTGAGAAGCAAGAGTCTATGGTTTACTGAATCAAAAGACTTACTAATGTCCAGATAAAAGACTTCTACAGCTATACCATCATCCATCCTCTTAGTAACCTCGTTTAGAAAGCTCAACAAATTAGTCAGACATGACCTAACTTTTAGGAAGCCGTGTTGTGCGGCATTAAGAAGAGAGTGTTTGGTTAGATATCCACAAATTTATCTAGGATTAATCATTTCATAACCTTACATAGTACACTAGTGAGGCTAACCGGGCGGTAATTTTTGACCGCCGAAGAAGCTCCTCCCTTATGGATAGGCACTTCAACGGCTGTTCTCCGGTCCAAAGGAAGGGTATTCTTACTGAGGGATGATGTGAAAAGTTCTGTGAAAGGCACAGCTAATATAGGAGCTAGTAGTCTGATCATTCGTGGATGGATGCTATCGGGCCCTGCCGACTTGTTGTCAGCTAGGCTAGCTAATATAGTCTCGACATTGTGTACCTAGAATGTAAGGTCAGTGGAGAGGGGACGATCAGCGAGTACACATTGAAGTGATGGCGCAGATGCGTTCGAGTTATAATCTCGGCGTTGAACGCCTTGAAAGTGCAAAAAAACAACAGAGCCTTTTCAGTGCTTGCAATGACAGCTGAGCGATCGTCTCTTATCAAGGCACCTACACCTTTTCGTGTTGACCCTTTAGATCGAACGTAGCTGTAGTATCGTTTCGGATGAGTATTGGCCTCTTGATCGAGTCTCATTTCGGAAGAGATCTTCGCTGCACGTAACTGGGAAACAGCTTTATTTCTTTGTAACGGGCCCAAGTCCCACATGAGGGAGTAAGCTTATAACGCCTCCCATTTGCGTCGCGGTGACGTACGCTACGGGAGACTTAGGCTGACCACCATTGAGGTTTACCATTTTTGCGAACGGGAACGAGAGGAGCGAATCAATCCCGAAGTTGAATGAGGTTTTTCTTGATCTGCCCCCACATCCCATCCACATGGTCAATGTTTTGCCATTTGAGTAGCGCTGCTGCTTGTAATATTTCAGCAGGGTCGATCCTATGGAAGCTTCGAGACACCTCAAGTGGGGATTTACTAAATGACAGGAGTAACTCGCAGGCTAACACTACATGGTCGCTCTTTCGCAGTGGTAACAGGGAGACCACATTTTGTATACCGCTTTCAGAAGTTGAAATAACTAGGTCAAGAATAGACGGCGACTGACCCTCTCGGAATCTATTTGGTTCGTTTACGTGTTGGTAAAGTGCATGGGAGTGTAGCCAGTCGATAAAATCGTTCCAGTTTCCTGAGGCATGCGAGGTTTGGTACTCCCAGTTTATTTCCGGTAGATTAAAATCGCCGATTAAAATTGCCTTCATCTTCTGGATCGAACACAGTAGGGAAACACAACCGTTTGAGATTATTCACAACAACAAAAATAAGTGACTTTTGCTGAATAGGCAAGCTCTGATAGTACAGTATGGTAGATAGGGAGGAATGGATCGTGAGACTGTGTGGGTTATAGTTAAATCCATATACAATTTCGACTCCGAGACAACCAAAGAAAAACGAAGACCGCGTGTGGAGAAGGAGTATATTGTTATTAATTAGTGTGGTGACTATGAACAAATATTATTTAACCGATGAATATTGTTAACTGATTTAACGCACAGAAAATCAATGAAAAGACTATGATAACAATTAAAAGAAATTGATAAATCAATATGGAATTATAGGTAATCTAAATGAAACGATAATGTCTAAATTAACATACTAACAAATTAAGTTGATACAAAATATAATCTGTAGAGGTCCACCAATACCTCACTCTCTTACTAGCGTTCATTTGTCTTAACAAATGCTGATCCAACGCAGTCTTGAATAGCTGTTCAGATGGTACAGCCAGGATCTCATTCGATAGCGAGTTCCAAGTGTTCAGCGCCGGCGTGGATAGCGTGCTCGTATAACTCAACTTAACTTTTTAGGCTTCTGCAACTTAAGGTCATATCCACGGTTCTGGTTGATCGTTCACACAAACAAGTTGGAAGAACGATTGCCTGTAAACTAGGCTTTATTTAGTTTACAATTGGAATAGAGTGGCTGAAAAAGAAAAAGTGTGATGTGCATTATAATAAGGATGAAAACAGTAATTAGGCACATAGCAGAAAACTTCAATCTTAGCATTCTCCTTAACCGAATTTGAACGAAAGTATGCAGTTAAACGAAAAATGTGCAACATTATGCTTCTCTGTTGCGTAAATTGTAAAAATAAACTGTATGTTGCTTTTGTATATGCTCCTTAAGTTTTGATTCAGTTGCATCAGGTTGATTAAAATGTGGAGCGAGAGACTTTGCGCAATCATAAGTACAAATTCAGAATGTTTGTCAAAGTCACCAGACGTGTTTACATCAAGATTGGTAGGTCGTGTGGCCTGCGGACAATTGTTACATTATGCAGCTAGATGACGGTTTGAAACTGTATCTTCTCGGCAATCATAAAAACAGACGTTAGCATATTGCGGGTTGCATTCTAACAATTCAACTTACTTAACAAATGTCTAATATTCGAAATCTCGGGAATGCGTCCTGAGCAACACAATACCGGGTGTAGTTAGCCACGCACGTAGTGTAGTACCCGTCGCTGACCGACGTTTGTATGCGAATAGGCGTTCAGGTGTTGTGTGTCTGTAGCGGTGCACAGTAGCGACCGATTTGAGTGAAGCGCATCCAGATGAAGCGTCTCCCATTTTCTAGTAAGGAGACCACGGGATTTCAGTGTAGGTAGAATCGATTTTCATAAATTTCATTGAGCCGTTCAGCTTGACTGTTGTAATGATTGTTATATATAATAAAAAATTTTAATTTTTTAAAATTAAGGCATGCTGATCATGATCATGGCGAAACTATTGTCGCGAAGGAATTGTCACAGTTCAGTAGACATTAAAGAGAGACCACCATCAGAATTTATAAATGTTTTTAAACTATCCAAAGGTGTTTGATGTTAGTATTTGATGTCATGTCGGGGTAATCAAAGCAATAGGTAGCTGGGATATTCATCGACAGTTGTTAGCGAGTATCGGTTGCTGCGAGATGATGGTACTTGACCTTCGAGAATGAGTCTTTATAAAGGCTGTGTATCATTTATCAAGTAGGCGCCTCTAGGTTTGAAGTATCGAGACTTCATTTCACAACAGACAAAACAATCTGAATTAATTTTACGGACCTCATCCGAGGAGTAATGTGAGTTTCGCGCACGAATGGAGTTCATGGAGCGACTGACGCCCGAGAGGCATAAAGCCTCATATAGCTGACGCAGTTGTTTTATTGTTCCACAAATCTACATACGGCGCGTGAAATTTCATCCGACCTGGTCGGTAAATCTCATCATATTTGTTTTGTAACAGCTCTAAACACCGACCGTAAATCCTGTAGTTTTTAATTTTGACACGTTTTTTATTGTCACACATAAAGGAGACGGAACGCTGTTCTGTCACTCGTCTGAATAGGTTGTTTATAAGATAATGACTTCATTTCAGGACAGCCTCAACTATTACACACGCCATATTTTTCGACAGCCTAGTTGTGTTTCTCACTGTTATCCAAAGTTCGTGGGAAGAAAGCTAATGGCCTACCACTCCGATGAGGCGCTGCGGCGAACGCGACGTTAGATGCATCAGTTTCCACTGTTAATTGAATCGTATGATAGACTGTGATTAGCAAGGCATCCTCGATGCGGCTTTTCAACTGTTTGAATGCAGTAGGTGCAGATTCTGAAAAAAAGAAATCTGGGTTATGGAAAACAAGTAAATACTATTGGAGATATATGCAAACATGCTAACTGCTCATTTTTGAGATTTAAGATCGACTGTTGGTGGTAATGGTTTTAGAGGTGCCGGGCGGTCTTTTTTCGATTTGATCATACGTTTGGACATATCGTAACCGACTATTTTTAAAGAACTGACAGCAATTGAACTCTTCGTATCATTGAACATTAGTCCATACGTTTCTAAAGTTTGAAAATATTTGGATAGTTTTCTCTCTTGATCGGATTTGTCTTGACCACAGATGACGACATTGTTAATTTACGAGATAGTTTCTTTGATCGTTTTTCTTCGATTATCAGTTCCTCGATGATGCGCTAACAACAAGCAACTCCGTTGGTCACACCAAATGGAATTTGACAGAATTGGAAGAGTCTGCTGGCAAATTCGAATGCGGTGAATGGTATACCCACGTCACGGAGAAGTATTCGGCGATATGCGCTCCGCAGATTTAGAGTACTGAAAACACTATAACACAGCGACATTTTCAACAAGTTAATCGATCTTTGTTAATGGGTAAGCATCAAGTTGCCTGAACCTGTTAACTGTGTGGCTATAATCAATAACTAACCGGTTTTTGTGACATTCGATTGTAGTTACAAAAACCAGAGCCGCCAAGCACAAGATGGCTGAATTATACCTTCTTCCAACAATTTTTCTATCTCCGATCTGATTAAACGCTCATCGACGAAAGAGTAACGTCTGTATTTAGTGGCTATAGACTTGCATTTAGCAGATAAGTGAGATGAGTGTGTGACTTTGACTGCCCTAAGTCCACATATAAAGAGCGAAGGTTTGGGGCTTCGAAAGTGTTCTCAATCTTTACGTGCATTATCAAAAGACGTCCAAAAAGTAAATCTGAACGCACATTAGGCATGAACGAATATTTGAATTGTGAACTTCTTGTAGCGAATGGGTAGGTAACGCATGGCTTCGGTTTCACTCGTAAGTTCGGTATTAGAAAGAGATACTTTGTTTATACGCGGAACTATTTCTTAAGAGTTCACGCGAACAACCGAGTGATTTGTGTAGCTCTCGGAGCTCCCATTATGTATGAGATACAGCAGTCCGATAATTTCGACTTAAACAAAAATGATTGTATTAGAAAGGGACACTGGAGCCACGGAATAGAACAAAGCAAAGACAACTGAAATGGTCGATACACAGATATTTCGGGTGTCGGATGATGATAAACAAACTCTTCGAAAACGACTTTTTTCACATCTTTTGCAAACTGCTTCTCTGACTGGACAATTTGTTCTTGTATGCCTAGATAAACAACAAAACTATCATTCAACCGTATGCATGGCAGCAGTCACTTCCACGGGCGTTTCTGGATGAATTTGTGTCTGATTATGAGGAATTTCATTGCTTGTTCATGGCAGCCTGTTAGTTTATGATTCAGATGATTTGAGAGCTTGTTTGAGTGACCCAATTATTTCGAATGCTTTCTGGAAGTTAGGTGTTGAATGCTCAAATAATCTCTGTCGGCTATACCAACAAACAATCCTATAGAGAAAGATGTATACAACTGAAACTCGATCCTCTATGGTTTCGCAGACTTAAGCATAACCTCATCTTGTTCTTTAAAATACTGTCAACGGATAATATGGAAATACGTTCGAATATTCATATACGGCATGATTCTAAATATAGCTTGAGAAACAGTGAAAAAACTATTAAGTTACCAAGGTTTCGTACTAAAGTAAGGAACAGTTTCTTCTTGACTAAATATGCTAAACTGTGGAATTTTCTTCCAAAATATATAAGACTCAGTTCCTCTTTAAATGAATTCAAATCACATCTAGCTTCATTTCTTACCGTTGATAAAATTCGCAATCTACTTAATTTAAATGTTCTACCTGATGATTTATATAATAATGGCATTCCTGGTTATTGATATTAAATAAACGTTCATAACGTTTGAAACAACATTCTCTCGCTTCTGAGTTTTTTTTTCTCCACAGCAAAATTCTCAATCCGCACCAAAATGAAACTGGCCCCCAGACCTCAAACTAGTAAAATAAACCACCTTCGCCTAGCAGACAAGAAAACGGCTCATGGTCAGGAAAGATCAATCTATTTACAACAATCAAAATGAAAAATGTTTGGAACATCAACAATAGAGATTCTTTGCGCATCTTTGATGGACCTTATCCATTGATCATCAGTGTTGCCGAAAACATTCTAGACCTCTCCTTGCAATAGCTGTGTTTTCGTTCTATAACAGATCACGTACCGATTACCTGGAAACAACTTTAAATAACGTTACCTTTATATTTATTAAACGTTAAATTCCGCTGAAACAAATGACCTTGAACAAATTGTTTTTGCAAATGTACATACAATAATCTGATTGTACAAAGCTTTTGGAAATTATTGATCATGTTTAACATGCCTTGGATTTCCAAAAATAAAATTTATTTATTTATTTATTTATTTATATTTATACTACACCATACTGACAACACTGAACTTACAATTTCTGACAATGTGTGGTAATGTATGAGAGAATTTGTCGAGTGATTGGACGTTTTTAGTTAGGGTTGCCACCCTTATACATAGGTTTTATGATACTTTTTCACATTCCTGTGGTAAGCCCATCAATGTTACAGATTTTCTTTATTGTGCGTTGGATATCCTCGACGATCGCGAAGCCAAGAGATTATCTGGTGCATAAGGAAGCTCTTCCTTATGAACGATGCTGGAAAAATGAAAAGATAAATTTCTCTTCGCCAGTACGGTGAAAAGTCAGCTAAAGAAAAGTTTCGAATGTAAAATACATTTACATTATTTACCAGATAACGCTGAAAATGGTTAACTACCTAATTTTGCATAGCAATTAACCGGAGTATTCAGTAAAAAGCTTATCCCAGTTGCTGTCTAAACCATTCATAAAAAACTAACAACAGAAATACAGGACATAAGTTCTTCTGAAAGCCGGTTCCAGAAGTTTACCGCCGTGAGGCTAAAAATGTTTTTCCGGGATTCTTGTCTACATCGCTCCTCGGCAGGTTTCAGTGAATGCGCGCTGGTACCTAGCTTATAATGAATGCCTTTATCCAAGCAAGTAGCTAACCACGTAAATTTTTGGCTGCTAGCCTAATTTCCAGATGCGGTGATTTACGAAATCAAAAGCCTTCCTGAAGTCTAGGTAGAGAGTTTCAACAGGCTTTCCTTCATCCATTTTTTTAGTGACAGTTTTGAGGAAATTAAAAAGGTTAATCAGTCAGGATCTACACCATAGAAATCCATGTTGAGTTACACTCAGTAGAGAAAGCCGAAAAGATGGTGACAGATTTTGTCACGCAGTAGTTTCTCAAATACTTTCGATACGGTGCTAGTCAGGCTGACAGGTCTATAGTTACCAACAGTGTACCTGCAACCACCCTTGTTTATTGGTACTATTATGGCTTATTTCCAGTCACTAGTAACCACTCCCAGGTTCAAGGATGAGTTGAAGAGCTTGCTTAAAGTTGCTGTAATCACTGGGGCCAGTTTAGGATAATTGAGTGGATACCATCTGGTCCATCAGCTTTGTTGTCGCGAAAATGGATAAATGTTTCATATACCTCGGCTTCTTTGAAGAACAACACATTTAGTACAGGAGCACCAGGTTTGTGGATTAAATGACCTAGAAGGTCCAATTGCATAATTATTACGTCTCTGAACACCACTGAAGTACCTAGTGAAGGCAGTCACCTTAGATAGTTCGAAATCAGCTACTTTTTTATCATTCAGTTTTAAATCTCCAATGCTTTCCCTGGTTTTGCCTTTCGATTGAGTGTACCTATAAAATCTATTCAGATTGGATTTAGCATCCCATGCTAAGGATAACTCACACTCTTGTTTGAGCAATCTTTGTAATGTAACGCAAAGTATCGGATCGGTTTTGTAGCGGACTCAAGAACCTCAATTGAGAGATTGCTTATATTGCCGCCATAAAAGATCTCGTTTACTGGTAAACCGACGAAATCGAGGAGTCCACCCGGGCGGCCTATGGCGCTTTTTCACGACTTGCAGCGGAGCGAGATTGTCTTGTAACTCTTTTAGATAGCTACAAATTCTATCTAATTTTTTTCACTTCGATTGAAATCGTAAGCGAACTTAAAGGAAGATTTTGAAATCTGTAGGAGAAATTCCCAGTCTACAAGCATAAAACTGCGTCTAGGGCGAGCAATATGTTTTGAAAACGCAGTACCGATTCGAAGCTTATCATTACACGATTGCTTTTGCTTAGCAGCGGTATGTATTTTAAAAGTCTAACGGATTCGGGCTGGGACGATAATGCAAGGTCGAGAGTGGATGGAATGCATCCATTACGAAACCTCGTAGGATCAATCACATACCGATGCAGCGCATGATCATGAAGCCATTCGAGAAACGTTTCGATGCTCGGTGACTACGCCTACAGGTACGGCCCAATCTATGCCTGGAAGGTTGAAATAACCTAAGATGAGTACGTTGGTAGCTGATTGAAACAAACCGTCGAGTGTCTCAATCAGTTGTGTAATCTTCTGCTTGGTTCACTGAATGTGATAAAGACGCAAGCAATTGCGAGTGCTGACTTGTAGCAAGTCAGGATACCCGTTACCACTTGGACGTTTTCACTGGCTAGGTATATACCCGTGCCCGTAATGTGCAAACCATACTATATGAGGAGTGCAACGCCACCGCCTCTCCTAGCGCCAGGTCTGTCGCATCTAATGACGAGATACTTTTCGATGATGTTCATTGGCACATCATCAAGTGCGGACAGTCAGGTCGCAGAAAGTGCTGTAACCATGGGGTGTAACTCAGCCACACGAGGAGAGAGGTGAATCCACTTATTCCTTATGTTGCACACATTAGCGTACAGCACTGGGGCGCTGTTTCGGCGTGCTTCTGAAACTAAACCTGCTTGGCCCTCGATCAAAGCATCCGAGGGAGGTGCACGTTTCTTTGCGCGCTACTGAAAGCAGGAGCATCAGGTTCTAAAGACCGTCGTCTGAGGATTCACCCCGCATCCATCGAAGAAAAGTAATCACAGTAAACACAAGCTTGGCTCCCATTTTCATTTGCGTGAAGTCCGACAACGTCGTCTAATCCGGAAAGAAAGTCTCATGGCGTTGTGCAGTTCGGTATGATCGTTACGTAATAATTAGCGCTTCGATTCATGTCTGGCTTACAGATGACAGGTGTCCTTACTGCTAGGTTACTACTATTTGAAGCGAAAGAGTTTTGTCTAACCCGAAAGAAAGTGCTCTCCGGCCTAACCCGAAGTTAGTCTAGAGTTGTTTTCGCGATATGTTGAGCCCTAGACAGTAAAGCGTCCCGATCCGCCTGGAATTTGAATTTTACCAGGATTGGCCTATGGCGGTTATCCATCTTCCATCTCCCTACACGGTGAACTCTAATCGTGGAAGTAGAAGGCCTCAAACCTTCCATACGGATAAGATCGCTGATACATCTGCGATCAAAATCTCTTCGACACTTGGGATCCTTATTGAAAGTCTCCGCTCGGTTAAAAACTGGAACATTTCAGGTTTTAGTTTTTGAAGCAGACGATGTGCCGTGCAGTGACTCAAATTGCTTACGCAAAACGTTTAATTCATTGATAATTTTATCCAGTAAGGGTGAGTTAGCAACATTTCTATGTTGCTTCCTTTGAGTAGTGGCTTTACTGGTCTCAATACGCCTTTTTGAGTTCGAGCTACACTGACCACCTTGGTAGATGAAGCTTGCTTTGGACTAGGAGGTAACTGGATAACATTGTCTACGTTCTCACTGGATGCAATTGTTTGAACCTTCTTGTTTGCACGCTTTTTTGAAGAATTGACTACATTGACCACCTCAGGAGAGGTAACTTGCCTAGAAAGACTTCGTAACTGGCTAGCTTTGTCAGCTATACTGTTGCATGTCGTTCTCTTAGAACTAATATTTGCCATCACAACATTTGCATACGTTTGAGTGGGCACATAATCTGACGAAGATTTCCAACGGACAAATTGAAAAAAGATTTAGAAGTGGTGGTTACTTCTCTTTAACTTCCAACCGGAAGAAATTCTGAAATCCCGATTGGCTCGTTAGCCATCAACTGTCATGTACAAATTGACTTGAACTGAACTAAATTGAACTGAAGAGGGAGCAGAAGTTCACCATTTTCAGCGTTATCTGGTAAATAAAGAAAATGCCAGAGTTCTTTTTTAATACCCAACTCTTCTTTATCTGACCTCTCACCTTACTGATGAATAGAAAATTATTTTAATTTTTCCAGCATCTTTCAAAACGAGGTGCTTCTTCAATATAACTCGAATAATCTTTTGGATCGTCGAGGATATCCAACGCACAATAAAAAAACAACGCGTTGGCAGTGGTGATTGCTTCTCTGCAGCTTTCCATCGAAAGAAATTCTGGACGCTCGATTGGCTTGTTAGTCACTTACTGTCCCGTGCAACTGAACTGAACTTATCCATGTTCGGGTCAACAAATCTGAGGGACAGGAGGTCATCTACTCAATTATGCTTGACAAATGTTGCCTCAGTGCTTACCGAACCGTTTTGCCAGCTCTTTAATCCATGCCTGCAACTAGGAGTTGTTTCCAGTAGGTGAATGGAAGCCATAGTCGTGTCAATACACAAGGGTGGTTGTAGGTCAACTGTTGGTAACTATAGACCGGTCAGCCTGACTAGCATCGTCTCGAAAGTATTGGAAAAACTGCTGCGAGACAAAATCTGTCAGCATCTTTGTCGGCATTCCTTGTTGAGTGTAACTCAGCATGGATTTCTTAAGGGTAGATCCTGCCTGACCAATCTTTTTAGTTTTCTCAATACTGCCACTAAAAGGATGGATGAAGGGAAGCTTGTCGAAGCCCTCTAACTAGACTTCAGCAAGGCCATCGATTCCGTAAATCACCGCCTTCTAGAGATTAAGCTAGCAGCAAAAGGCATACGGGGTAGTCTACTTGCTTGGATAAAGGCCTTCCTTACAGGTAGCACATTCCGAGTTATGCTAGCATCTACGCCGTCAAATCAAACCGACGTGATCAGTGGTGTAACCCAAGGGTCGGTACTCGAACCTCTTCTATTCCTGATTTTCACCGATGACTTGTCCTCTGCATTCAAGTGCCCATGCTTCATTTTCGCGGTTGATGTGAAATTCATTGGATCAACGGATGAAGATACCTTGTTGCACGACCTTGAGCGGGTCATAAGCTGGTCATACTAATGGGATCTTCCAATGAACCTAAATAAGAGCCAACTCTTGTCGGCACTGGTTGATAAGATTTCGGTCCAGGTGGCCGGGAATTCCCTTGGTGTTGACGCCACACAGTGTGTTAAGGATTTGGGAGTACTGGTTACGGCTGTCTTCAAATGGGAGGACCAATGTGCCGCTGCGGCTCAGCGTGCATGCAAGGTACTTTTTCGGCTGAAATCAGTGTTATCGACCAGAAGACCCGATGTATTCCTGCCGCTTTACAAAGCATCAGTTCGGCCACGTCTAGAATATGGTGTCTGTAGTATGTTTGTTTGTATACGTTATTGTACCCCACTAAACTCTTTCTTTGTTTTACAGCCTGTACTCTGGTTCCAAGTTCGATAAAGCCTACATTCAAGGCCTTTGTCTTCTCACTGTTCTCCTGATCGCTTGAGCTCTTTACAATTTATCGAACTTGTTTTCAATATCAATGGATCGCTTCCTGAGACCGAATCGATTCGACGCTGACCCGAACACACCAGATAGCTCACGTCATTGGACTCACTGGTATTGCACATTCTCTAACTTCCTGACCTCAATTGCGGAACTGAAACCCGATAAACTAAACACTCTCATCAACTATGTTTCACCGAACGTGTATAGTCTAATATCAGACTGTGTCACTTACGAATCTGCCATTTCAGTTTTGCAGAAAACATATGTTAAACCAACGAATGAAGTCTTTGCCCGACACAGCTTGTTTACGTGTAAACAAGAATCCAGTCAAAATATCGACCAATTCGTTCTAAAGCTCAATTCACTGGCCAAGGATTGTAACTTTCAAGAAGTCACGGCAGAACAGCATCGCGATCAGGCTGTCCAAGTTTCTTTCATTTCTGGTATTCACTCAAACACTGTACGCCTCCGTTTATTAGAAATGAGATCAATGGATCTGCGTTCGGCTATTGAACAGGCAAAAATTCTCGAAGCTGCACAAACTCATTCTTTATCGTACGCCGTTACTGATCCGAATTTTTGTGCATTTGTGGATGCTAAAAAGGATCCGACTATATCCGTGACCAATCCACCTTCAACTGATCATAATGTTCTTTCTAGTGTCAGCAGTGATACATGCTTCTTCTGTGGATACGGACGCCACCCCCGAAATAAATGTCCCGCTAGAGAATCAGTCTGTCGCAAATGTGGTAAAACGGGCCATTTTCAAAAAGTTTGTCGATCCAAGTACTCACATAAGTCCCCGCGATCGACTGCGAGTGCAATCCTTTCCTCAGTGGGTGCAGCTGCTCCCTCTTGCTTATCCTCTGCGATTGTGCCCGTTGTCATTAATGGAGTTTCTTTCCAAGCTTTAATTGACACTGGCAGTTCGGAAAGTTTTATTTCACACTCGGCTTCTCAGAAGTTGAAAGTACCAATTTTTGCATCGCGTCACGATATAACTTTGGCCTCGACCAGTTTCTCCAGTCAAACTAAAGGACACTGTTTTGTGTTACTGCATTACCAATCTGATAGTTACCATAATGTTAGGTTGTCTATCCTGGATGACCTATGCGCTGACATCCTACTCGGTCATGACTTTTTACGGCAACATAAAAGTGTCGAAATTCCTTTTCACGGAGAAAAACCTACACTTTCCGTTTGCGGTCTTGCTGCCATGAAGATTGAACCACCTTCTCTCTTCGAACACTTGACTCGTGATTGCAAGCCAATCGCCATCAAGTCAAGGCGCCACTCGCCGCAAGATCAGACTTTTATTCAAAATGAAATTCGTTCACTTTTGAAAGAAAATATCATAGAACCTTCTCGATCACCGTGGCGATCCCAAGTGCTAGTTACTTCCAACGATAATCACAAAAAGCGTTTAGTAATTGACTATAGTCAAACAATAAATCGCTTCACTTTACTTGATGCTTATCCGCTTCCACGTATAGATGACCTGATACAAAAAGTCGCGTCTTACCGTGTGTTCAGCACCGTGGATCTTAAAAGTGCATATCATCAGATCCCGATTCATGCGTCTGATAAAACATATACTGCTTTTGAGGCCTGTGGAAATTTGTACCAGTTTTGTCGAATCCCTTTTGGGGTCACCAACGGTGTCGCCGTTTTTCAACGAATCATGGATACACTGATAAAGGAAGCGAATCTGAGGGACACCTTTGCTTATTTAGACAATGTCACTATCTGTGGCAAAACATCATCCGATCATGACAAAAATTTATCTAGATTCATGGTGGCTGTCGAGTCCTACGGAATCACTCTCAACCCAGACAAATCTACTCTCGCAGCATCCAAAATAAACCTCCTCGGTTATGAAATTTCTAATGGATCTATTCGACCAGATGCCGAACGTTTTCGATGTCTTCGAGAACTGGAACCACCCAATAGTTTAAAGTCACAACAGCGGATCGTCGGCTTATTTGCCTATTATTCCCAATGGTTACCAAAATTCTCGGAAAAAGTTCATGATCTGATCCATAACAAAACTTTTCCACTTCCAAGAAATATTCTAAACATATTCGAATCATTAAAGCTAGAATTAGAGAATGCCGCTCTGACTGTTATTGAGCCAAACGTACCACTGGTTGTCGAGACGGACGCTTCAGAGGTAGCCATTGCGGCCATTTTGAGCCAACAAGGGAAACCCGTTGCCTTTTTCTCCCGAACCCTTTCTCCAGCCGAGCGCAAGTATCCAGCTGTGGAAAAAGAAGCCTATGCTATCGTGGAAGCTGTCAAGAAATGGCGGCATCATCTGATTGGCAGTCACTTCAAATTGGTGACCGATCAACGCTCAGTCGCGTTCATGTATGACATTCAACACAAAAGCAAGATAAAGAATGACAAAATTCTTCGTTGGCGTCTGGAATTAACCGATTTCCATTATGACGTGGTTTACCGTCCTGGAAATGAAAATCTTGCTGCTGACGCTCTTTCCAGACATTGCTCGGCCATGTCATGTGATATTAATAAATTGCGTGAACTTCACGAAACACTGTGCCATCCTGGAATTACTCGCATGTTACATTTTATTCGGGCAAGAAATTTACCTTACTCTGTCTCCGACGTGAAACAAATGGTCAACCAATGTCGAAGTTGTTCAGAAGTCAAACCAAAGTTTTATAATCCTCCTCCCGTCAACCTCGTTAAAGCTACTCAACCTTTCGAGCGCTTGAGCATTGACTTCAAAGGTCCGCTGCCATCTAAATCTAATAACAGATATCTTTTGACGTGTATTGACGAGTACTCACGTTTTCCTTTCGCATTCTCATGTTCCGAAATGACTGCATCTGTTGTGAGCGATTGTCTGACCCAACTTTTTGCGATTTTCGGCATGCCAGCATATATACATTCTGACAGAGGAGCGGCTTTCATGTCCCAGGAACTTCGAAACTTCCTACACGATAAGGGAATAGCAACGAGTCGCACAACCAGCTACAATCCACAAGGCAATGGACAGGTTGAACGACTGAATGGAACACTTTGGAGGACGATTCAGCTTGCCCTAAAATCAAAGAATCTGCCAATCAGTCACTGGGAAGAGGTTCTCCTGCAAGCATTACACTCGATTCGATCCTTATTATGCACAGCTACAATCGCCACTCCTCATGAACGTATATTCTCGTACTGCCGAAAGTCTACAACTGGCGTATCTCTTCCCACTTGGCTAAGTTCTCCCGGCCCCGTGCTACTGCGAAAATATAACCGCACATCTAAATACGATCCCGTCGCGGAGGAAGTGGACCTACTTGAGTGTAATCAACAATATGCCATCGTTCGGCTACCTGATGGAAGAGAGGATACGGTTTCATTGAGGCATTTGGCACCTTTCGGTAATCGCTCAACTCTCCCACCTGAACTTGATCCTACATTGTTTGAGCAGATAGAAAATGACGTGACCGATTCCAATAATGCAGACGCCGGCTATGTAGTGCCTGATATGGAGCCTTGTCAAGCAGAGCTAACTGAATCGAATCCGACACAATCCCATCCGGATGTGAATCAAATATTGATAGAGCAACAACGTGTGCGTCCGTACCAATTTCGGAATCGCGAGGCCTAATCCATTCAGATATATATAATCACCGTTTTTCGCCATCACTACCTAAATCCGAACCCCCTTAATTCCTTTACTCTTTCGCGCCGGGAAGAATGTAGTATGTTTGTTTGTATACGTTATTGTACCCCAATAAACTCTTTCTTTGTTTTACAGCCTGTACTCTGGTTCCAAGTTCGA